>JACSZP010036843.1:0-18248 GCA_016161895.1 Pinna nobilis | reverse complement strand
CATTGGTTATGTCGTAAGGACCCTTTTGTCAGATCCTGCCCCATATGTATGTGGTCATTCATTGATCAATGATGCTAAAATGCAAATTTCAAGAGGGTTGATTTTTTTCAATCCTCTTTTATATTAAAGTACTCAGTCACTAGCTATTGTGAATCACTAGTCNNAAAATATGTTAGTACATGTATATCTGAAATAACAGATAAATGCATGGCTAAGACCACGATCTGAGTTTTTTAATTTATATCCTACAAACGCATTCTGATGTATAAAACTAGTTTCTTGATATTCTTTCTCTATAGGAGATAATCCAACCCGAGGAGATGGCAATTGCCGACAAAAACACCGAACCGAAAATCCTGAAATATATTTCGATGATAAAGTGGGCATCAGAGACTGCTCCATCGGAAATCAGTGTACCAACGGAAATGCTAACGGAAACCCAGATTCCCGCATGCGTAGTGAAAGGAGCCGGGGTTGACTCGGGAATCATCGGAAGGAAGGCCCGATTTACTTTATCAACTCCGAATGTGCGTGGGATGTTCCAAATAAATATTGATATTAAAAACCCCAAAAATGAGGTTTACAGCGAAACCATCATAAGCCTGGATCATTCGAGTAAGTTCTTGAGGGGAATTCAAATGAAAAACTTACTACTTGGAAACGAATCGACAAACGTCGATAATAGCATAATGGAATATCTAGATGACGGATTCGGAAACACGTATATAAGATGGAAAAATCTTAAGCAATTAGGCAGCGTCGTCAGCCATGATACTTTATCATTCGACTTCCGGTGCTATGGTGAAGAAGTGTTCTTGATAACATACCTTCCGGTTTTAGCTGGCATACACACGATATCTATCCGCTGGGGAAACGTTCATATCGAAGGGTCGCCATTCAAGGTCAAGATTTACCAACCACGTGACCTGACGCGTCGAACGATCAAGGATGCAAAAGATAAAAGGGTAATGTTTCAGTCAATGTCTCTTTCATCAATTGATGAAAAATCTCATGGCGCATCCTTAGCTGAACGGAGCGACCAGCGAAAAGCCGGAAGAAGCAACGAGACACGAAAGAAACTGAAATCGGATAGACTAAGTACGTCAAAGATTCGTAAACAATATACTGTGACAAAACGAAGAATTATAAGAAAAGTTATAAATCGAAATGGAGAGGAGATCATCATACACGAGTCACCATCTCCAAGTCTGTCTCGGCAGAGCAGTTTTACTGATACATCGACAGAAGACGAGGCAGTCCGAAGAAATAGTTCCTTTTCCGCACAAAAAAATGGTGGCCTTTCTACTTCACCGGCTCTTTCCTTCGAAAAACCTAGTGAGAATGCGATTGCCTCATTCTCTAATAATGGTCAGGTGACTTCTTCTAGTTTATCAGTAGACTTAAAATCCCCCGGAAGCTTAGTGTCGGAAAGTCCTCACACATTCGCGCGAGACAACGAGACTTGGCACACAGAAAACCGAGAACAACGGAATCTGAATACTCCAATGAGTGAAACGTTGACATCTGGCCCTGAAAATGACAGACAAGAGGCGCCAAAGTCATTATCTGTTGAAATCGAGGAACAGGAAGTAAGTGAAGGAAGATCAGTTAAAAATGACAGAATCCACAGGCGATCATACTCCGACAGTTTGTTGCAATCTAAGAAGCTATACGATTCGTTCGATGATGCTTTGAGAGCGCTGCAGCAAAGAGAAGACGACGATATTTTATCATCAAGCACAATAGGTAATTTCGGCGATTCCAAACTATTCGCTCTAAAATTACTCAAGTCCAACAGCACCCGGAAGTCATGTTGCTACATAAGCGGCCAAATATGCGCAGCTTACGGGGTCTGTTCCGGTGACAGCTCCTCCAATTCGTCAACGGTGAACCAGTCTTGTTCCGCGTGCGATTTGTATTCAGTTCAGTGTCCCAAGGGACTCCAAAATGACCAACTGGACTGCGATAGTGTGTTCTGCGGCAGGGATAAAGTTGCTAGTAGCGCAGTAGGGTCTACAAGTAAAACTGTGTCTACGAAACAGAATGTGACAAGGGAAGATGAAGGCGTAAAAATGTTTCATCGAAGTCCAAAAAGCTCGATTGCATCCTATACAGAGAGTGACGACAGTAGCCTCTTTAGTACTGATGTCAGAATTCATCACTGTTATCACAAGGAAAACGCAACGAAAGAATTCACGAGTTCTCAACCCGGTGACAATATAACAAACTTTGGAGGTGCCTCGATTTTGCAAAACACCGATGAAAATCCACCATCTTTTACCATGTTGGAGACAGCAGATGCTAACAATTTGAAAGGTCTTGAGTACCAAGAGGTCGCTGACGATAGGGCTAGCCGACATCAACGGTCGACCAAGTACTGGCTGGAAAATCAGACCACTGACCAATTCTCATTTGATTTAGCCGATGACCTGCCCGCCCAACATTCCACTTCTTCCAAGACCGGTCAAGAATCCTTGGACTTTGAATCTATGTATAGCATCAGCAATTCAATGGCTATGGTAAAATCAGATTTACTAAACAAGACAACGGAAGTGTTGGGAATGGATCTAAACTCTACAAACCGGAAAAGTACGGATACGAATTTATCAGAAAGAGAACTAACTGACGGTACCAATTGTTCCTCAGATAAAATGAACATAAATCTTGATCAGAATTTTAAAGGGAAATCTAGGGAACAAAGTACAGATGATAAGCTTCTTGATAAAACTGTATCGTTTTGCAACTTACAGGATGGGGCTCCTGAATTAATATCGACTGCACATATTCCAAAAAAATCGCAGAAGAATAGTACAACAAATGCGGGAAGCGACCCATCGTTCTGGACTGCTCAATCTTACCAAACTCAGCAAGATGGCGAATCAAACACGCATACCAGAGCCCAGGATGAGAAAAGTTTAACAAATGATCGGAAATGGGGCTTCCACCGACAAACGAGCCTGAGAAATAGTTTCCAGAATAAATGTATAGAACTGCAACAAGAGAGCAAACTTAAGTACAAAAAAGGAGGCAAAGAGAACAGACAAAGGGGATTCCAGTCTATTTGCCCGGAAAACACTGGATCAATGCATCCAACGAAGAGAAAGAGTTCAGCGAAAGTCGACATCCTGGTGCCGAAGTTTAAGGCGAATAAATCTACGCAAGTGCATGCAAATGAAATTTTGCAGGAAACCCAATTTTTGTTGCCGTTACTAAACCTCAAAATTGTCAAACGTAAACGTTACGTCAAACGGTCCTTGTGGGATTTGGAAAACTCCAGTGACCCTGACAACATTATTGCTTCCGGGGTTGCTAAGCATACATTTTGCGAATATACGATTCCAACACGCCGCCCACTTGCAAATTTGTCGTCCAGTAGTAATACATGTCGTACTGAAGCTAGAATAAATAGATGGTTTGACCTCAATGATCGCTTGATCGCTAGACCCATTCGTCAATCAACAGCCGACACAATAGATAGTGGAATATCTGAAGAGAATATTAACAACAAGTTACAGTTTACAAAATTTTACAACCTTCGACACATTGGTCATGGCTTAGCAAAAGGACATCGAAAATACATTAGACGCGCATACAGAGGTCGAATTGACTTGGGCCGTAAAGGCGTTGTAAGCGGAAGTAATTCAGATTCTCGGTCTTTAGAGAGCGATGTGTCAAAGAGGTGCGCGTCGACCGGAAAACCAAGAAGACGAGATAAGACTGCCTTGTCAGTCAGGAAAAAATCAGGGGCCCGTAAACAATTAAGACATCGTAAAAATGAAGATGAATCTTTATCGTTATCCACAGGGAAAAGTGAATATTTGAGGAAACTGAGTGTCTTAAGAAAGAATCGGAAAATATCCCGACGAAGGAGTTATAAAAATAGTGACAGCGATAATGCTGACGACAGGATCTCCCCGTCTGANNATGTTTTCTACTCTTTCGCAAAATGGGAGTTCCAGCTTTCAAGAAGAAATGAATGACGGATTTGGTGTGTCTCTCTTTGAGAGAGATCATCTTTTAAAGTGCATTCAAGATTTTCAGAATATTAACGGCTTCGGTGACGGCAAAGGTGTTCAGCCCAACGGCGATGACGACAGTGTTCCTACTTTAAACGCTAAAGACGAGAGGGAAGCATTTGGTGAAATTCATGAATGGCAAGAGAAGTCGAACATACCCATGAAGTTTATCTCGTCGTTAAGCATGGAAATAAAACCTGGAAGATTCATTTCATCTATTGAAAAAGACATGATGCCTATTTATGAAACGCCTGTGAATACAGAAGCTATACAAGAGGTAGAAAATTTTGATGGAAAATCAAGGGATGAACTAGATAGTTCATTGTATTGTTTCGACGCTATGGAAAACATGAGCGATGAATCGTCGTATGATGTGAAGTCTCCGTACTGTCAAGACTCATCATGCAGTGATAATGGCGATGACGATGTATCAATTAGTGATTCATCGATTAGTTTTAGCGATAGTGATCCGATGAAATTATCGCCATTCGATTATTCTCAAAATTTGGAGCTGACCCAAAGTGATTCAGTGTATTGCAGGGCAGAGGGCGTTGGTCTATCGGAAGGACAGGTGGGCATCCATAATAATTTCCAGGTAAGTTTCATTTATTGCTAATGTTAAGATATATTTATATATTCTGTATACAGCTTTATTTTCGGTCCGTGATATTTTTGTTTCGCCTTATTGAACTTACAAACAGATTTCACTCCGCTTTAAATTCGCCTTGTCAGGTGAACGGTGGTAGATTAATACGGGGGTGAAATTTTCCCTGTATACCGTAGATAATGACATTTCTGAAATTGTCAATTGAAATTTTGGTACAGTGAACAATTACCTAAAGACTTCCAGACTCTGAACATTTCCCAACATCAAAGATTATCTTTGTTTGGTCTAACTGCCCTTTAATGTCCCACTAAAGAATCTTTTACTTGAGAGATGGATGGAGCTCATGGAGACGTCACCGTTTGTCGATGAAGGGCGACAAATTTTGCCTTTGCTCGGCACTTATATCCGTAAAGCAGGGAGGGTTCTCTAACGTACCGATTTACTGTGACACGGGACCTCGGCTTTTACTGTCTCATCCGCATCATTTATCCTTTTTCAACATACTTTAAAAGGCTCTCACTAAATTAGAACCTATTTACAAATAGAAAATACGAATTGAATCACTCGTAATCGTGATTTTATCTCATCGTTAAGAATGTAAATAAAACCTGGGCGATTTATTCCATCTCTTGAATAAGGCATGATGTCTATTTATGAAAAGCTTGTGCACACATAATGTGACCGTAATCCATCAGACCCGAGTTACTATGGGTTCATATAAAACATGTTTAATAAAATAAATTCCGTATGTTTATAGGTGTCAATGATATAAAGACATATGCCCTTTTTCTGAAACCGTTTTTTTTTCAGATCTGGACAAATCACCATGGCAACGGTTCGGTGTCAGTAACAATTCACGGGCCTAAGGCGCATTCGGTGATAGAGACAAACGTTGTTTACACAGGAGATAATTTGTACGAGGTCATGTATGAGGTCAAACACCCGGGATATTACATCATATCGATAAAATGGGGAGACGAGTGTGTTCCAGGAAGTCCGTTTCTGTCCAGGATAAGTTATTAGATCCATAGGTTATTCTTTGTGCGGATCCTCTGGTGCGTATTGCATTTTCTCGCTGAAGATGTGTAATATTTCTTTATATATGAACAAATTTGATTTGTTTTGGACAGTACTACGATCTGGCCTGGGCACCATAAAACTTATGAATTTACTTAAGTCTGAAATTCTTGATTGGCTGTGGAATTGATTTCACTGACTAAAGTTAATTCTCAAGTTTATGGTGCTCAGCCTATGACTCTGTTGAATCAAGAACACCTCAATTTTGGACGTTCCTTATACAATAGACTGATGCTGGTAATTAGTAATTAAGAGTTTGGTGAGAATATTTTCATTTTCTGTCGGTAACTCCCATATCTAATTAAAGTAAGGCCGGTATCTTGGCGTCATTTACAGAACATTGCCATTTAAAGAAGGTTTTTCACAAAAATTCGACCCGATGTTCTGATTTCAGAATGATCGATTTTAAGAAGATATCCTTTATATGATTACAGAAGAGATAAATGCGGACTTTTATGTAAGATCAGTATCGGAAAATTTTCGGTTTTTAGAAATTGCACTGTAGTTATTACCCATCTAACCATAATATGTTGTTCATGTATCGCAGATATATCGGAGCATAATCTACATATGCACATTTTATATACAGAGCATAACTACTTACTATTAATTTGTTGACACTTGGATATTGAGGACCGTAGTTAATGATATAATTTTGCCACAATGCGGTCGGTATAATGACCTTGCTTGCAATTGCAATGATTCATACAATGAAAAGTGATATTCTGGTTTGATATTGGCTTTCATTCCGTCTTTCGTGACTGTTCCGAACAAAATATGCATGCATAATAATGTATATTCGATGTAGGTGTGAGTAGCTAGCAAAGGAAATTTATCGCTCCTTGGCCCCTGATCCCACTTAAGAGACACAATGTATTATTGCATACAAGATTAAACACGTACATTGCTTAAGAAAACTCTTTTGAATTCTATGTAATGTTAAACGATCTGCAAATAAAACTCGTAGTTGCTACGTAACGTTGTTTATTCTAATGTACCCTATAACTTCAAAGTATCATCGGACTTTATCATGTCTCCCCTTATTCGAAGGGAGATAATGTATATTGATTTTGTACGAGTTTCTTCTTCTTCTTCTTCTTCTTCTTCCAATAATACCCGGACCATAACTCTCTTTGTACTTCAGATGGAATGATACTGTTTGGTATGCATGAAAATGACATCAAGACGATGTGTATGGAACAACAATGTCAAGGATCGGCTCTTTATTTGCCATAATCAGTAGACTTTATTTCCGTGTGTTTGAACTATCCGGCGATAGATAATCTGTATGTTTTAGGTCTGTGTATTAAAAGACGATGCCATTTTTTTCTGGCACCAACTCTATAGTAATTACCGGTAAAATAAATCTGTAACAAAATCAGAATTAAAGTATTGCGATTGGTTCTTTCGCGTCACGTTATCAATGTTTACCGTCGGAAATGGATTGAATGAACTTTCCCGGTGCATAATATACTACTTTGTATTCATAAACCGTTCTCGCTATTGATTTGTACGATGGAAATCACGTGATACCCGATGACGTTTGTGCGGGACTTTTATTTCTATTAGTGTTGAAATGACGTAAGAAGACGCTATCCCGTGCTTACGCCATTTCAGCAGGAAGATGACGTAGTTACTTTCCATCACCATTAGAGATTCTATTCACCTACAAATATTGTAGTAATCACGATGTTGTTGTTGTTATGTTGTCTAACGTCCCACACAAGAATATTTCACTCATACGGAGACGTCTCCGTGTGCCGGTGAAGGGCGACACATTGTGCCTATGTTCGGCACTGCTGGCCGTAGAGCAGGGAGGGTTTTTTAACGTGCCAACACCTATTGTGACACGGGACTTCCGTTTTATTGTCTCATCCGAAAGACAGAGACGGCCAACAGCGGAGTAGCCCTGCGCGGATTCGAACCCGGACCCTTCGATCCGAAGTCGAACACGCTAACCACTCGGCCACGGAGGCCTAATCACGCGGTACATGAATGTTTACCGTTCCTATTTCCTTACTTGTTATTACGTTATTGGTAGCTCATTGATTCGTTATGTTATATGATGCCCAAAAATATCAACCTACATAGTTTATTAACTCCGATTTGCTTTATAACCGTCAAAATCATTGTTAAAAAAACAAAAGAACTGACGTCATTTTATCGGTTTATTTTTCTGATCTCTCAGAAATTAATTACAGTTTTGACATTCTATAAGCTTCGCCGTTTACACAACACATTCTGATGTTTCACGGATATTGTATAACCTTGGGATCTACTAAACCACGCTTGCTACTTATTCCACCGTACATACTTGTCACGTGGTAAATCCAGTCCAAGTAGGATTGCACGCGAGTATACACCCCGGGAGTGTACGCTTCTGCGCAGGAGTAACCCCAGGATACAATTCCGACTATGTTCCAAGTCCCGTGCTTTTGGCACACCATTGGTCCTCCGGAATCACCCTGTTAAAGATAAAATACACTGTGTACAAAAAAATTATTATTTGTTATCCCAACTCCAGAAAGGTAACACTAGCTGATAAAACGTGCGTGTGTGCTCTCATCTGTATACATATGATCACGATTGTGCGATAGGAATTACCAAAGTGACTGAGGGGTCTGTAATTCCACTCAGCATCAGGCTGTCTTCCAAATTCTTTTTGTCGAATACGAGATACTTACATATCATACAGCCACAAACGCCTATTTTTAGCAATAAAAGGCTGTCTTACAAACGTCTTATTGATCACGATCTCCTTCATCTCATGCCTGGCGAGAATAAAATCACCTGTATTAGATCCTATAATGAGATGATTCATCTTACAAACGTTTATTTGACCATGACAAATCAACATACATGTATCTGATAACAATCAACGTCTTTTGCCAGTACGAAATGGAATTTCAAACGTTTGTAGAACATGATTTCCGTTACATACCTGACACGAATCGACACCACCGTGTTTTCTCCCAGCACAGAGCTCAGTTCCAGGAATTGTTCGATCCATCAGATACGAACATACCTCGTTGCTAAGCAACGGAACGCTAGCTTTGTATAGATTATGAGTTCCGTGGCCACCTGTAAAATAAGCATATGAAGTTGATTAGGGTTATTTTGTTACCTAAACATATTAAGTTATTCTTCCTCTCACCTGTCGATTTCATGTTTCAAGGGTTTCAACATTTCATCACATATGATGTAAAGAAATCCGATATAGAATGACCCTGAAGAAGTAGACCGATCCCTTCTTATATATAATCATTTCCATGCTTGTCTATTGAACTGTTTAAATTTCAAAAACACATGCTACTTTCGATTACTCGAAGCTCCGAAATCTCGAAGTTACCGGAGTGCACGAAACGCGCGTCTTACAGAATCCTACATACACTCGAGCCTCAATAATCCGGACGCCAATTATTTGGAAGATCCATCCTTAGTACAAAATTTCCAGGAACCAAATTTTCAAATTGCATTGGTCAGTATGATGTGTAAGTTTCAGTATCCGAGCCCTTACTAATAACTAATACGATTTTTATGTTGTTATGGGAATTCTTAATGCGGGGCCGCCATGGCAAAGTGGTTAGCGTGTTCGACTTCGAATCGAGGGGTCCAGAATTCAAATCCGCTCAGCGTAAAGCTACGGTTGGCCATCCGTGCCTTACGGGTGAGAGAGTAAAAACCGAGGTCCCTTATCACAGTAGGTGTTGGCACAATAAAGAACCCTCCCTGCTCTAATTCCATAAGTGTCGAGCATAGGCAAATTGTGTCGCCCTTCATCGGCACAAGGTGACGTCTAGATATGAGTGAAACATTCTTAAGTGGGAAATTAAACAACAATACAGCATCAAACGACAAACGAGCGATAACATTAATCCCTTGGCGCTCTGTCTAATAAATATGGTTTCTAAATTATACGATTTTTTAAAAATGTTATTATGCCATTCTTACCGCTGTAAGCAGCTCCCCATCCAGTTATCGTGCATATCATACTGTCGTAGGAGTCATTGGCGTTCGGAATGCATACCGGTCGAACGTAGGCTGTGTACTGAGGAACGCTGTGGCCTAACTTCACCAGAGCAATGTCGTTTGTAAAAGATTGTTGGTCAAAGTGTGAGTGTACGAATAGTGTGTCCACTTTCTCCAGGACTTCATTTCCCTCCAGAACAGCACGGTCGTTTTCACCTACCACCACAGTCCAGGCATACGGGTTCTTATTCCTGAAAAATAAGATACAGTGAAACTGGTATATTACGACATCCTTAGTGTTATTAACAAACTGGTCTTTATAGAGCAGTTGTCCTTATACAGAGGCTGATTTGTACTCAAATGGTACAACAGTGGAACTCGGATATATTGAAACAGAGGGCGGGGGGGGGGTAATTTTTCTTTCAATTAAAAGGGGTTTTCAAAACAACTGGGTTTAGATAGTAGTTAAATAATTCATCCGGGAAATTGAATCATTTCAAGTTAAGCGGGATTTCAACACGTCCGGATGGGTTCCACTGTATTTGGGGAAAGCGAGGCGATCGCTATATACAGGTGGTCGTTAAAGAATGGTTTTACTGTATTAATCGTGTAGTATACGGTATCTCGTTTCCAAGCTTCCAAAACTTATAGGAAAATTAAATTTAAGTTAGAAATTTTTAGTATTGAAATTGAACAGGATTATTATATCAAGGGAGAGGCTTAATCATTACGAGTCAGTAGGATCAACAAAATAATGCGTCAGAACTCTTCAATGAAAGGGCATATCAGTCTTGGAAACAAAACAGAATTACTCTTAACGAAAGTGTACATAAAAGCGAATATACACCCCTAAAATGAAGTGGGATCAGGTATCGGGGAAGAGTCAACAGATTCTGATTGCTAGTTACGAAGATCACATTTCTCTATAGAAAAGTCAAATAAAGTGAGTTCCACACAACGAATGAGTTCACATTTGATGCCTTGAATAAGAGTATTATTACACTATAGTTGATAGGAATGCAAAATAGATATCTGATAAACAGAGGATCTCAAACTGTAATAGAACCTGTGACTGTTATTGTTATCTTCTGATTTTGCATATTTTTTTTGTTCAAATGACAAAGATACCCGCAGAAACATAGACGTCGTTATAGTAACTGATTGTTTATTGACGCTATTTTCCAAGAATCTGTATAATTTTGCCAACCAAAATCACAGGACCGCAGTTACAGTGAAAACGTATATTGCATTTAAAACAACTCGCATAGTAACAGGAAGTTATGTGGCAGTCATCTACCCTGATACTCACTCTCTAAAGCAATGTGCCGCTGTCAATACCCACTGGGAGGCAATCAAAATTCCGCCACAGACGTGAACGCCATTAGATCTCATGGATACCTGCAATATTGAAAATTGCTCATGAGAACGTGCTACTTATTCAACTTCCGGTCTATTTTTCAAATTTTCCCGAAATGCATTTCGGCATGTCCTTTTAATAGCTGAAAATGGATGCAGGGTTTTTGCTTTTTTCACTAATGAATTGTCAAAATACATAAAAAAAAACATTTAAAGATTATAAAAAATAGATTATAAACAAAATTGATACTCGAGACAGAAATACAACAAGCTAATTGAAATTCGATCTTCGTAGTCCTCTTACATCTGCTGTGTGGCATATGGATATGAAACAAGTTAAAATTTTGGTTGGTTGTATTGTCGTTGAACGTCCGACTCGAGAATCTTTCACTTACATGGAGACGTCATTGTGTGCCGGTGAAGGGCGTCATAGTCAACCTATACTCGGCACTTATGGCCTTAGAGTAAGGAGGGTTCTTTAACGCGCTGACACCTAATGTGACACGGGACCCCGGTTTTTACTGTCTCTGCTGAAAGACTGACAACCGTTGCGTGGGGCGAATTCGAACCCATGACCTCACGACCAGACAGTGAGCACACTTATAACTAGGCCACGACTGCTTCCGGTTGACATGTCATATCCTATTACCTATATCAGAATATTTCGTGGTTATTCGAATTTAATATCGCTACATTTGAATATTTATTGATTAACGTGAAATTTCCTTAAAAACGATTACATTTGATGAAAAATTCATTCTTAGCAAATTGCCGAGGTAATCCGGAATTATTGTTGTGTTATTATTTACATGGTTGACGTCATCGAAATCGCCGAAGCAATCCGAAGCAATTTTAAGTTGATATTTACATGATGACGTCGTCAGAAATTTGGTACTTACACCCAATGAGAATTCAGTTGCTTTTAAAGGTACCTACCCCAACTGGGACTTCATTTTTACAGTCACATCCGAAGGACGGGAAATGCAAGCCCCCCCCCCCCCCCCCCCCCTCCCCCTTCGCCAAGCTGTGTCGAACCCATGACCTCTCTATCTTGTGGACAACACGCTAACTTTATGACATCACTGATTCCCCGGCCCTAAAAAATATCTCTTTTTCAGTCCAACTCGGAAGAAAGGGAATCCTATCAAGCTTGTATCGAATCAACGACATTCGGCGATACGGATGTCTCTTCCAATCATTTGGAATGGATTAGTTAATTTCATTGATCAATTATTAGTTAATAAGAGTTTGACAAGATTGATTTGAACTGAGTTCGAGCGTACCTGCCAAGGGAATTCACCTGGAAGCGCTTTCTGACCACCGACAATCTTGTTCGCCCTATCCGGGGTGCTGATTCCGCACTGGCCTCAAAAGAAAAATGGAGAGGCATCTTATGTACTTCATGGATTGTTCAAATAAACGAAAATGAAGAAGCAAGGCCAGATTTAAAAAAAATCTGAGACCCCGCTGCAGACACATTTCCAACCCCCTTTTACTGCATTTACTCCGGCAAGGAAATTTTGAAAGCACAGATACCAAAGTATCACCTACCAGCAGGATAAGTGAATTTTGGGCGAACAAGGACCTCTGTAAAATCCCCTGAGGTGGGATCAGGTGACACGGAGGGGTAGGCTTCCCCTGCTGACCGGTCACACAGTCAAATGTGGAGAAAAGTCTGAGAAACGAATATCTCACTGAATTACGTATAGGTAAATGAAATTAGTGCATCGTTCACTCATTTGCAGTCATGTGACATGCCTTTTATACAAAAGGAGAAAAACCCCTGCCAGCTGCATTTGAATTTGACAAAATTGGTCTGAGAACGCAATTGTTTTTCAATGCCTGACCGTAGCAGAAACATTTCAAAGTCCAGATAGATAAAGAACGAAAAATTTGAAAATATTGTTTTGTTTGTTTTTGCTTTATACATGTACCACACTCCACAATCTTTCAGTCATACGGTGGCGGCCAAATTGTATTGGTGGAGGAGAGAAACACCAACGGCGTTTCAGAAGTAAACTGGCAATTTCCATCGGCTCATGTTACATCGGTGACTAGAGGGAAACGACTAAATAGCCTTGATCAAAATACGCCAACCATTTGGTCGTATAGGTCTCTACAGCAGTGCCAAATAAAGCTCTCCCAAAATCATCTCCCCAAAATTCAATTCTCGAAAATACGAAACTATGGCTTTATCAGTAAGTTACATGAATGCCACTCACCGGCGCTTATAGGTGGAGATAGGTAGTGCTGTGGGGGTATGCAGCATATTTCCTGGAAGCCACATCCGTTTGATGAGTAGTAGTGCCCGGAGAGACAGGAGTTGAAGTACATGTTGACGCATGTTCCTCCGTACTGGGCGTGGCATACTGCAATGGAAAAAGCAACATTGTTGTAGAAAATACTAGGACATAATTTATATATGATACACTTGATTAATCAACGTGACTTATACTTGATACTTGTGCTAGGCTGTGAACGATAAAACTCAAAGATTTGCTTTCTTTTTTCTCACCTGCAGCTTCAAAGTCTCATGTTCAGGGACTGACAACATAACACATTCGAGTTTATTTAGTTTGAGAATTTTCTTAACTTTAACTTATTTCTCAGCCAATCAGAATTGAGTATTATCTAGAGTTGAGTAAATTCTCACTTAAGTAAATTCTTAAGTTTTATGGTGGCCCGTCCAAGTGTAAGTATTCGCTAGAGTTGAGTAAATACTCAAACTTGATTAGGTTTTTAATGCCTAGCCCAGTACAAAATTACTTTGTAAGATTATGAAAACCCTCTTTTAGTGAATTTCAGTGACGACGAAATAGAAATATCCTAATTGTCAAAAGCAAAAACTCAAATGTCGCAAATTTTTGGCCCAGGGGGCTTTACCAAGAGCACTAACAATATTTGTATTACCTATATAATGTCACAGCTGCCATATTAACACCTTCATTGCAAGATTTACTCGGTAAGGTTCAAGGGGCCTGGAACTCATTGAATCAGATTGTATATTGATTATTATTCTTCTAATTTAGTCATATAACTTTTAAATTTTGTTTTAATTTTATTCTGTGTGAGATAACAACTTTGATTGACTGTTGTTCAAATTTGCAAACCATGTACGCAATGTATTGGGTTGCTTTCTTAGATACGAACACTTCCGGAAATGTTCACCGGAAGTTCCTCTATCTACATCATTTTCTCTGATTATTCCTTCGATTTATATGTGAATAAATAAGTATTGCGATATACGTAAGAATATCCCCTTTATGTGTAGTACACATTCACAGTGTGGCTTCCTGACGATGTGGTGAGCGCTTGCCCTGCTAGCTGAACATATTCCACCGCTCTAGTTGGTTTGTACAGTTTTCATGTTGAAAATTGTCTAGTGTTGATATTAAAAATGTGAAACCAAGTTATTCTTATTTTTCATTAAATTATAATGACTAATTTAAACAACAATTTTATTGAGAAATTATATTTTTTAGGCGGTGCACACTTTTTATAATCCGCAAACTGCCTTCCAACCACACAATTTTCCGATAGAATGAAATATTGTTACTGGCAATCCTTAAATGAAAGGTAAGATTTGTACGAAATTGTCAGAATATCAGACATTTAGTAAGTCATGACACTGATAGATAAGAATTTTAAAATCCCATATTGTTGTTGCATAATTCGTGGAAAGTTCTGAGATTTAACCGAAACACTAAAGATTAAATTGTAAATGACAAAATTGGGATTTGAAACTAGGACCTACCGTCATCTGCGCTGCTAAGTGATGCCAACAGGAGAAACAACAACGCTCCTTTCTTCGTCGCCATTTTGAAATCCTGTTATTCGGAGTGATAAGAAATAGAATCCTACTTCAAGTGCTTTAATTTTATTGATATCTTCGAGGTCAGAATTGAATTTGGCAACGTGTTGCTAAGTATATAATACCTGGGAAAGGTGCCTATAAACTGTGACATAGAGTTGTGGTTTGTCTGTTTGATTGGAATTTTGCATGAATTTTTAAGGAAAGGGTCCAACAGAAAAAAGGCGTCCGTTTTTAGAATCAAAGGATGGCGGAGGATTCTGTTGTTTGGAAGAGATAGTAAAAAACCGAGGTTTTCTGTCATGAAAGGTGTCGGAGCTATAAAACTTTCTCGCTATTCAATAGCCAATTATACTCCATTTACTGTAAATCCAGAAATGTTCGCGAACTTTATTTTAGCGAATCAACGGTCATATAATTATTCGCGATTCTTTATTTTCGCGCTCGGAAATTGTGTTTATTAATTCATGTTGTTTGATGCATTTTAATATCAGGTTATTACATTTAGCGATGACTTTATTTTCGTGAGTGAGTGTTCTCGCGTAATTACGCGAAAATAAAATTCCTGCGAATATTACTGGATTTACAGTATATGCCAAAGTTTTGAATTCTTCCACCGATAATCAGCGACATATTGATACTAGAATTCGTGCAGACTTAACAACAAGATTATTATCAATACTACCAAACAGAGTTTTTTTTCGCCCTCTGTTAGTTTTGCCCTGATACACTTGCAAATGGTTTCGCCCCGTTTTATATAATGCTACGAAAGAAAATTTAAAATTCAAATTACAATTGAATTTTATTCTATTTTAAGGTTTCATTTTTACAATTTTAAACTGGGCAAACTTTCGCATGTTTACCGTACTTTTTGTGTGGTTACAAGAAATTTGTAAAACAATTTGTCGTGTTGTTTAAAAATTAAATAAAGAATCAATTCTCCCTGCTATTGTCAAAATCTGGTGAAATTACCGTTTTGAATTTGTACACTGACTATGAGGCCGAGAGGGGCAAAATATTCCCTTTAAACAGTATTTAAGTAATAGTTTTGTCGGTATCACGGTAATGCAGGAAAACTTAACCGAGGATGAGTATTGTCTTTGTCGTGGACTTGCACTTTATTATGTGAAGTGGGGACTCTGGAAGGTGCATAAGCAACCCATTGGCGGATCCATGATTTGTGTGCAGGGGGATCCAGCTTATCACAAGAAAAAAAAACAATCCCACTTAACTGAGCATGTGAGCAACAATTGACCAATGACGGTATTTACTTTCCAGGTCAATTCGAGGATTTTGAATGTCTCACATGAAAGACGGAAAAAGCTAAAGCTCAGATAGAGTTTCGAACCCCCAACCTAGTACTCATTTCAACTGTTTTTCCTCCGTTTAGAATTAATTAAAAGTAAATCAAGTGTTAAATGCATTTCAGCGATATACATTGACATCTTACTATCTAAATATATCAGAATAATGTGTGTCTCCCCTCTTTATTAAGTTAATCAGCAGATAAAATCATTGAAACATGTATCAGTTATGATACTCAAGAATTGATTAAATACGAAAAAGAAGCACAATCTGTTAAACAGATAATTTGAGTTCTGAATTCGGGCTTTGTAGATTGTTAATATAGTTCTCATTACAATCTTTACATTTCTATTATGAAAATCCCTTTATCACGTAATCTTCGTGTATAACAGACAGTATTTTTCAATTCATTTTCTAGAACTCTTCAGTAATCTGTTTGTAACGCTTGAACACCTGAATATTTCCACTAGAACGTTTGCGTGGGTCCTTCTTATCTAGAAATTATAATCACGACTTTCTGGTTTGTGTGACGACACACCTTACCGAACTTTAGTGACAAGTGCTAATATTATCGCTTGAAATCAATTCGATTTCAATTTAATTTTGGGGTTGCCGTGGCCTAGTCATTGGCGTGTTAGCCTTCTAATCGGGCGACCATCGGTTTGAATCCAAGCCACGCTGTGGTTCGCTGTCCCTGTATTCCGGATGGGACAGAACAAACCAACGTCCCATTTCAAAGTAGAAGACACCATATTAAAGATCCCCACTTCTCTGCGCCCATAAATATCGAGAGTTAGGTATTATTTATTGCCTTTCCCTGTCAAACGGGGACGTCTCCATATTAGTAATAGACCGTTGATTTGGACGTTAAACAGCAATAAAACAAACGAAGTACATGTAATTCAATTCAATTCTGTTTTTAATCTCACCTTGTGTAATATAAAAAATAGAAGATTGGGTTGCTGGGTTTAATATGGGGTTGATGCGAGAGTTATCTCCCGTTGTTGGCACAGTTTCTGATCCCAAACAAAGATGGCATCGGACGAAAGCAGACGCGGGTTCGTTGACATTTCGGATGCGAAATTTTCTAATAAAAGGATCATATAATATGCCGAATATACACTGAAAGTAATCCATAAGTCTGCTACCTTATTTCTCAAGTACTTGCGGGGAACAAAAAGCAGGACACTTGATTTAAAGGTAGGCATAATAATATGATGAAGTCCGACTGATCGAACCTCCGAAGGGGTGAGCGATACAGGACATTGTCGTTTGAAATTTGTTTCATTTATCTAATATGATATAAGATAACGGTATTCAGTAAGATATATTCGTTAGATGGTGTACAGTTGACCGAATATGATATATACGTGTTTAGTAAATTCCATATAGGACTCGAGCTTCGCTCTCGCCCTATCTGGAATTTACTTATCACGTAATAAACACTCCAACCCTAATTTTGATACGGGAACTCGGATTGTACTTTGTACCCGGATAAGAAATGAAATAAAAGATAATTAAAAGGGAAGTTCCACGGACAAACCACTACCTGTACAGGTGACTCGGTATTGCAGTAAGTTGCCTGTCAATCACCCCCTCGAATCAACCGCCCCGATTGCGTATTCCCTTATTTTTGAATCAATCGTTGTTATGTTTTGACGACCTTGACCTTTGACCTTATTTCAACGATTACTCAAACTATCAGCATCGTCGTCGACGTCATCATCGTTATCATCAGAATCATTGTTAATGTAACATTAATTAGTATTTTTTTTATCATTTTTTGTCATTATTTTTATCCTTTATTATTATTAGTAGTATTAGTAGTAGTATTATTATCATTATTATTAGTATTTTCTTCTGATTTTCTTTATTTATGTCAATTTATTATTATTGTTTTTCATTGTTATAATTATTATTATCATTACAATTATTGTTGAAGTTATCATAAGTATTGTATTTATTTTATGATGTTAAGTATTTATCACTATTATTAATATTTATATCAGCAGTAGTAGCAGCAGCAGTAATAGTAGTAGAAGAAGTAGTACTAGTAGAAGAAGAAGTAGTAGTAGTAGTAGTAGTAGTTGTAGTAGTAGTTGTTGTT
>JACSZP010036842.1:0-17484 GCA_016161895.1 Pinna nobilis | reverse complement strand
GAGAGAGAGAGAGAGAGAGAGAGAGAGAGGCAGACAGACAGACAGACAGAGACAGACAAAGAAAGAGAGAGACAGAGAGAGAGAGAGGCAGACAGACAGAGACAGACAAAGAAAGAGAGAGACAGAAAAACAGACAGAACTAAATTCTAATATGTTATAGATGGAATCACGTAATATCCAGAAATGTTATATCCATATTTAAACATAAGTTTATTTGGGGATTGAAAATGAAAATGTTGTATGCAGAAAAACGTTACAACCAGAAATGTTATAAACAGTTTTTCTGTACGTATGTTTATAAGATTTATCAGCTGCTGACTACTCCTCATTAGTAGCAATGTAATCCCTATTCTAAAAATCTTGCAATTTTTTTTTCCAGATGGAAGGGGACGATTTGGGACCTTTCCTCGGAACTTTGAGTCCTCTTCTCACGATATAGAGGGTCCTGGAACATTCCCACGCTCCAGGAATAATGTCAGCAATCGTCCAGGACTCGGAAACACGTGTAATAGTTTACGATCCTTTATGTCTTCCCGTGGAAGTGAAGGAGCCATTTCCACCGTCAGTTCCAGCAGTAACAGCAGTGGATTTCCCCCGGACCATGACATGGACTCTCCGGAGGGGAGACACATGGTCAAGCGGAACAGCGATCTAGATAGTCCAGTATTCAACTTACCAGTATCAGACCTGTCACTCTCAAAATGTGAGTAGATTACTTACAGATCTCATTCTCGATCTCATTCTCGATCTCATTCTCGGGTGCGACTGTGATTGTGTGTGAGATCGATAATTACTGATCTTAATACATGTAACAGTACTGTGGCTTACTGAGAGACTTTTATCCTAAGTCATCGCCTGTCTTGAATGAATACTTATAAGAAAACATCTTTGTAAGAAATCATATTAATGAAAGCAGTCATGACGGATCACTTGTCTTAAATGACCAGATGTGCATGGCAGAAGGGATGGTCTCTAAAAACAGGTTCACTGTACTTGTATAAGATTATTAACCCTTTCAACCCCAAGCATCTAAATGGTATGGTCTTCGTTCTATTGTCTTAGACCAGTCCATTATGGTCTGTGGTGTTTAAAGGGTTAATTACCAGCTTGCACATGCAGCCCTGATTGTGTATAGTTAAATGTAATAGTGTCTCACAGGGACTCCTTGGCAGAGTTGTTAGCGTGTTCGGCTGCAAATTGAAAGATCAGAGTTTGAGCCGCGTAGCGCCACTTCACGGTTGGCCGTCCCTGTCTTTCAGATGCAACAGTAAAAACCGGGGTCCCGCGTCACAGTAGGTGTTGACACGTTAAACAACCCTCCCTGCTCTTCGGCCAGCAGTGCTGAGCGTAGGCAAAATTTGTAGCCCTTCACTGGCACACAGTGACGTCTCCATATGAGTGAAATATTCTTGAGTGGGACGTTAAACAACAATATCATACCATACCAATAGTGTCTCACAATTGTTAATATTTCCAAAACTCAATTGTTCAAAATTGCTTTTTTTTCAATGTTCTATAGTTGAATTAAAGATCTTTTTATAAAAAATGCAAAATTCATTTGGCAATTTACAGCTTCATATGAATCAAGCTTTTAACTACCCTGAGTTGCACACTGTTTATATAGGCCTAATTTTATTACCCTGTAAACTGAATAATTGTATACACTATGACGTCACAATTTTCTTGTATATTTCATATAATGAGAAATATATAGACGTAGAGGATCAAAATTATATATTTTTAGCAATGTAACGTAAAGCATAAAAAAAGTAGTTATGAAAGGAAATGGTCACAAAATTTATGGATCACCCTGTATAAGGTGTTTGAAAAACTAAGAAACAAATTCTGTATCATCATTTTCTTTTGATGTGTTCTGTAAATGGAAAGTTGACACCTTTATAAAGAACGCAGTTTTGGTTTTTTGAGTTTTAGCTTATATTACTATAACAAGAGTTATGCCCCTTTTCAAATTTTTATCTTATTCAGATGCCTACCAACTGTGCACAAAACTGTTGGAAAAATCGGACAGTAAGATTTTAATTAGCCAAACTGTCACAGTCATTCAGTCACTGACAGGGTGTTTTGTATTTTTAAATGTCCCGCCTACAGCATTTTCCTATAAGCCGGAAATATCAATGTTTGCTACACGCTTGCAAATCCCCTTTTTCCGCTTCTTGGTTCATGGATTTTATTACACGTAACATTTTTGTATCAAGAAGTTTGGGGTTTTTTTTGGCTGTCTTACTTTTTTTTATTGTTTAAAATTGTATCTTTATTGGAAAAAAAATCATCTCAGTTTTAAATGCAATACTGATTCTCCATGTTGTTTAAAATGAAAACTTTGGCTAACCCATTCACCCCTACAGATATATTTGGGTCTGCCTGAAGCATTGATTTAAGGCAGAGTCCATTAGATTTCAGGGGTAAATGGGTAAAATACAGTTTTTAGGATAAATGAAATGTAAGACTTGTAGAGTAACTAGATTAATAGATAATTATCAATCAACATCTTTTATACGATTTTCAAGATTTGCTGTCATCTTTTCAGCCCCACGAACTCCAACGAACTGGGTCAAAGGTCGGAGGCTTGGCAGCGGAGCTTTTGCCGAGGTATTTCTATGCCAAGACAAGGACACAGGGCGAGACCTGGGTGTAAAACAAGTGAATTTGGATTACATTAATGCCGACACTGCCAAGGTATGTATCTTACTTAATGTAATTCAATGATACAGGAATTCATAGGAAAACTGCTTCAAACTCAACAGGAAAAATACTATTCTGATAATAGAGATTGAAAATTCATGGAAGAAAACAATAAACAAGGAATGATTGAAAACAGAAGAAGACTTGTTTATGATGTATATGATAAGCATATCATATTTTAAGAACAGATAAGAATTTCATAGAGCATCTATATTAAGCCAGGTTGTATTTGAGTAAGGGTAAAAAGAAAAAAAAACACTGGCTTAACAAGTCTTGTCAGTCTCGGTTATTCTTCACTCATATAGATACAACCTGTATTTTAATACTTTAGAGAGGGAAATTTTCGCCCCTATATTATTTTCGTCCCTTTCACCCTTATCGTCAGTAGGAGAAGAGTTACTTTCTTGAATAAAATCATGACGAGGTCAGGCAAAATTAAAATAAGGCAAAACTGTTTGAAAGTGCATGAAAAATTGAGCTGTATACAGCACACTCACTGTTCTTCATGTACAACATGAGGGAGGAATATTGCTGTATACCAGCACAAAGGATGAGCCAATTGTGAGCTTGAGGTCCATATAGATGGTATGGTATGGTATTGTTGTTAAACATCCCACTCAAGAATATTTCACTCATATGGAGATGTCACCGTGTGCTGGTGAAGGGCTACAAATTTTGCCTATGCTCTGCACTGCTGGCGGTAAAGCAGGGAGGGTTCTTTAACGTGCCAACACTTTCTGTGACACGGGGCCTCTATTTTTACTGTCTCATCCGAAGGACAGGGACGGCCAACCGTGGAGTGGCACTGAAGCGGCTCGAACCCTGATCTTCTGATTCGCAGTTGAACACGCTAACCACTTGGCCACAGAGGCCCCAGGTACATATAGAGTGTTTGCATTTGAATAGGAGACCTCATTCTTGTCTTTGGACAGTGAACTATGGAATTTTAGCTACAGCAGAGGTGCAGCTGGGTTTTCCTGTCCCTGTAATTCGTTTAAGACACAGAACACTCGTGTCACGTTGAATTGCATTAGATTTTCAAGCAACACTTCAGAGCTTAGAAGCACTTTAAAAATGGAAATTTGATTTTTGATGGCATCTGAATTTCCTTAATATTCTCTTATTAATTGAGCTATAATTTTCTGATTGCAGGAAGTTCGAGCGTTGGAAAATGAGATTCAGTTGTTGAGAAACTTTGAGCACGAGCGAATTGTGACGTACTTTGGCTGTCTCCAGGAAAAAAATTCCTTGTATATCTTTATGGAGTACATGCCGGGGGTAAGTTGATGATTGTGTATTATGTACCAGAGATAGGGACCTCTGTAGCCAGATGGTTTGAACATAGCACTTTAAACCATGTAGTTACAGCTTGGAGCCTCGCTGGAACCTCAGTTGATTATGTTAGAAAATCTGTCAGTATTCTTGCTAAAGTGGGCTGCCATGGTTCAGTGGTTATGTCACTCACCTTTTGACTGTGGGCCTCTGGGTTACGATCCATGCTGTGCTGTAGTTGGTTGTTTCTTTCTTTCAGATGAGATGGTAAGAACAGAGGTCCTGTGTCATAGTAGGTACTGGCACATTACAATGTATATAACCCTCAACTGCATGCTCAATGGCCATAGGTGCAGAGCACGGGCCAAATTTGTCGCACTTCACTGGTATAGGTGATGTTTCCATGCAAGCGATATTCACTTGAATGGGACATTAAACAATAATAAAACCAACCAATGAACTTGCAGAGGGCCTATACTCTTCCAAGGTACACTTAAAACTGGGCCCCTACCATATGGCTGAAAAATTGTTGAATGTGGCCTAAAGCAAAAGTAAAAGAGCATTAACTAGTATTAGAAAAGCAATCAAGAAACACTAAGATCTTTGAGTTCTTTCTGTTTTTTGTCAGAAATATTTCCCATAATGCATTGGTAGTATTACCGTAATGCCAACATGCAAGGCCATTAAAAAAAGTTGTGTTAAACATCAAAATAGTACACAAATTGATATTCCTATGCTGTTCATTTCAGGGTTCAGTCAAAGACCAAATAGCGGCGTATGGAAGCCTGACGGAGGGAGTGACGAGGAAGTACACCAAACAAGTATTAGAGGGACTTGCATATCTGCATAAGAATGTGATAGTGCATAGAGACATTAAAGGTCTGTACATCATGGTTAATGGAGTACAGTGAACCCTCTTTATAACGACCATGTTTGTCCCTCAGTTTTGTCCTTGTATCAAATTTGCTCTTATAAAGAAACAATATGTCAGCTGAGTTCGTCAGCGTTTAAAGGGTCTCTCTGTCATTCCGAAAAGAAAACTTGATAAATCAGAGAATTTTCTGATAAAGATATACAGTAGAGTCAGTCTATAATGAATCGGCTTAAAGCGAATTCAGTGCTACAACAAAGAGGAATAAAATCCCGGAAAAGAATTTCTATTCATCTATATATGAAGTTAATTCTGATGCTTTTAAAACAGAGGATGCCTATAACGAAGTCAAAAGTCAATCCCCTTTGACTTTGTTATAGACGAACTCCACTGTATGTGTTTACTCTTCAAACTTTAACTACATGAGTAATAAGGACACATAGGTAGAAATCATTGGAGGCGGGGGGGAAGATAGATATGCCATAGCTCATCGATTAGAGTGTTTGTTTGCCTTCTGATCATGAGAATGGTGGTTTAAATCTGCATGGTGCTGTGTTTGGCTTTCCCTTTTGCGTTTGGGTGAGATGGAAAAAACCGAGGTCTTTTGTCTTAGTAGCTGTCGGCATGTTAAAGAACTCTCACTGCTCAATGTCCATAGGTGTCGAGCATGAGCCAGATATGTGACACTTAACCAGTATCTGTGACATCTTTGTACGAGATTGATACTTTAGTGGGACGTCAAACAACAATAAAACAGAAAATATACAACCTATAGGTCAAGAGGTCAAGGGTAAGATGATATAAGACCTGTTGTAACAGTAGACATGTGCGCTCACCTTCCAGACAGAAATTTATTTGGAGCAAAAATTTAAAATTGCATATGTGATTTTGATAGATTCTTCTCAGTAATCTGTAAGCTTCATTTATGCCGACTATTTGCTTAGGAACTAAAGCGTCAAGATTAATGAGTCTCCACTGTACATTGTTCGTAGAAATTCAAATTTTACACATTCTATCTCTATAACTTACAGGTGCCAATATTCTAAGAGACTCAATTGGAAACGTGAAGTTAGCGGACTTCGGAGAGTCCAAGCGACTACAAACGATTTGCAGCACTGGACAGTTGAAGTCTGTTGTAGGGACGCCATACTGGATGGCTCCGGAAGTGATCAATGGAGAAGGATATGGGAGAAAAGCTGATGTCTGGTAAGGAGGTCATTTGATATGACAGCCATGGTATAGACTTCATATGATCCGGCTGCAAATGAAGTTTTCTGTCGTTTTTTTTTAAGGGGGAGGGATGGGGTTTAATAAGAATCACCTCTTAAATTATAGCTTTTTGATTGACTAGAAAAAACACATTCAGTTTGTAGACACTGTCTGGAGCTGATGATCAATTCATTAGGTCTAAACATAGTAAAACTCTAAAATTTTCTTTGATCTGAGAATTTCCTCAACTCCAACTCTTCCGTTAAACAAAAATTAGCGTTAGCTTGACTTGAGTAAATTCTCAAAGTTAGGTTAATTCTCAAATTTTATGGTGCCCTGATCTTACATTGAATTCCTTCTGTAGTTAAATTGTCATCATGAAATTTTACTCAGTCACATGGATTTTCTCTACATTAAGGTTCTATTGTTATTGAGCATTTTGTGATAAAAACCCAACTATTAATCTGCGTATAAATTTTTCTTGCCTACATCATTTTTCTCTCTTCCATTTCAGGAGCGTCGGTTGTACAGTGGTAGAAATGCTGACAGAGAGGCCACCATGGGCCGAGCTAGAACCCATGGCTGCAATTTATAAAATCGCAATGGAAGAGAGACCAAAGTTTACATTACCGAGTAATGTGTCTAGACTATGTGTCGATTTCTTAAACTCAACTTTGAAAAAAAATCCAGTAGATCGCTTATCAGCGTCAGATCTTCTGCACCACCGATGGATTACAGGTTGAGATCCGACACGTCACTCTCGCTTAGGAATTACGACTAAAAGGTTGTTGAGGAAAATGTGGCAATTTTTATACTGAGAATATTTATTTCCAAAAATTTTAAACAAACAAAAGTGGAAACTATAATGCAGGCATTTTCAGTTGTGGAAATATTAGTGAAAAAAATGTTCATTTGAAATCTGTTCAGTGAGGACCACAAGAAGCTCAGAAAAAAATCTTGGTCACTCGAGTGCTTTACCAAAAACAAATGAATCCAGATCATGTATTGATAATCAGTGATATATCTCATAGTGTAAAGCTGCTGAATGAACAAGATCAAAGTCTTTCTGTGAAGGGCTCTAACGCTGTAGGAAAGAAAAGCGTTGACCATGGAGTTGGTCTTCAATGTTGAATGCCCGCTGATGTCTTTCATTTTCGCATTTGAATGCTGCATTCTGGGGTAACATGAAACAATTCCTTTTGACTCGTTGGTAGTGCGAGATCAGTGCTACATTTGTCTCCTAGTATTTGGGTCAGTGCACGTGTCCCGTTTGGAAGCGCATTCACACAACCGGGATATCTGCTTTTGTTCGTGTTATGATAAGTCGGATTGTAGCAGCATTTTGACACCATTCTCTCGTGGAACGCAACAATGTTAAGGAGAGAATGGATACACAATACGGAATTTGCAATTACGTACCAGATACAATTGGGATGAAATATCCGTCACAAAATCAACAGGACGAGAAATCTGACTAAATTCTTGGAGCAGGAAAACCAGTAGTTCCATGTAGAAAAACCAGATGTCTTTTGTAGAAAAACCACTAATCATGTGTACCATTATTATAGGAATTCAGAGTTGAAAGTGCATACTCAGCTTTTTTATATAAATCAAATGTGTTCCAGCACAAAGACAAGAAGGAGACCATGTGATTAACCATTGTCCCCCTGGTTGACCCTGGGTATCAAAATTGTATGCTCTGTTCTGCTGTCTTGGACCAGTCCATTATGGACTGCAAGGGTGGACAGGAGAGAAAATGATTTTATATTCTGATACTGACAGTGTAATTTATGACAAAATGATTTGAAGATCTTCCACAAACTGAATGATATTTTTTTGTTTTCCTTGAATGGGTTGAGTTTTTCCCTTGCACTATGCGTAACAGTCACTGAAAAACGATTTTTTTAGTTTAACTTCAAAATAAAATTGAGCAAAATTTAAAAGAATATCAGTGTTTACTATTCATGATATATTGGTTTGCAGACCACTTTGGTAAATTTCTGTTTTAATACTGAATTAGCCAGAGTAGTACCACTGACTGTACATCACAGGTCAGTTTATCTGAAATGTCAAATTTTTTTTCTGGAACTTTTATTTAAAGGTTGAACTACATATATAGTAACTGTAATTAATGTTTCATTATGATTTTGTTGAGACCTCTAATATCTTCTTACTCGGTTTTGTCTATCAAATTAATTTTTCCTCTTTTGAGAACTAAGTCTGCATGATAAGCCAACAGAACTGAGTAATTTTTACATTTATTTTTACAATCAGACTTAGTTTTTTTATTTGCCAGTTTTCTAATTTGATTCATTCACCCCTAAAGACACATTTGGATTTGCCTAAATCATTTGATTTCAGGAAGAGTCCATTGTTTTTCAGGGGTACATGTAAATGAGTGTTAAGCCTAGGGTACGAGATTTCTAGATTGAAGAGCAAGTGTAAGGGAGATAACTCTTTCTCTGTTCAAGGAAAACCTATTTGCTTTGTAAATAAAGACAGTGATATTATAACAACCTAATGATCAAATAGCATTTTTGTTCCATTCATGGATACTTTGTTGTATGCGTCGCGTCACACTCACATTACCAAAGGTCCACAAACGTTAATTCAAAGAATTCACACTTTGAATTGTTACCATGACGATGAAAATCATGTGATAGCAATATAATGATAGTGCTTAGTTTATGAAGTATTTGTGATAGTTATTGGGGGTTTTCTGGGTGATTTTTTTTTAAAAAAGAAGTATTAGTGAATATCAGTTGGGGATTGATTTGATGTACATAAATCTTATTATTATATCTTCTTGTAGTATGAGATTTTTTGTGTGTATCATGAGATATACTATGCCATGAAGAGTATCCACTTATACTGTGGCCAAAATATGCAATGAACATCTATTTTATCATGCTTGCAGCGCCCTCTATCGTTCGTAAATGTCTCACTGTGGCAGGAACCTTAACCTTTGGCTATGATGTATTTGTTTCTTTACAATATCACCTTTTCTCCATTTTGATTTATGTTATTCCTCAGAGTGTTTCTCATTCACCAGTAGGCGAATTATGTGTTCTGTATTAATTTGTTGTAATATTTTTATTAGCTCTTGTAAGTTCAATTTTTTTTACTCTAATGAAGAAATATTTTTCCATATGTTTGGTAACAATTCCACAGTAATTCTTCAAAGGCATGGTAGTCAGGCTGGATTCAATCTATTTTTTTAGCCTACCTTTGTGAACATGAGATCAGATTTCACAATGCATTTTATTTTACTAAAATCTTGTGTTTTAGGCACTCGTGAGGGCCACCATGGGTCAGTTGTTGATGAAATTGCCATTCTGATCATCAGGTCGTGAGCTCTTATTGGGCTGCCCTGCAGAGGAGAGTCAAATCTGAGGTCCCCTGTCACGTTGTTATTGGCAGGTTAAAAAACCCTTACTGCTCTCGTGCGGAGCATGGGCCATATTTATAGCCCTTCAACTCCATATGATTACGTCTCCATATAAGTGAAAGATTCATGGATTGGGCATTAAACAACAATTCAACCAGCCAACTTAGACATGTAGACTCAAGTAGTAAAAATCAATTGCAGGGCATTAATTTCCTCAGATTTTCTAACCCCATTTCTAGTCATGTTTAAGTATTTCTTCAGCAAAATTGTTAAACAATAAAATATTTTATGCCCTCACCATTAAATGGCTAGGAGCATACAGTATAACCCAAAAGTTTGTTGAATTATATATGTATATTTTTAAAGGAAAAAAAAGGTCCATAAAAGGTTGAATTTGATAACAGGATTTTACCCAATGTATAACTTCAATTCTCGGCTAACCCTGAGTGTTAATGTTTAACTAATAGATGAATAAGTGGGTCAAGAAGAGTGATACAAAAACCCAAGTCTTACATCTCAGAAATTCATCTACACAACTAGCTCATACCTTTTTTGTGTTCACAACTATTCAGATTTTCTACAGGAGAGTTCATGGAAAGTAGGCCAGTAAATTCCTGTATCTTAATCTAGACTATGTCTGTGTTCAGGTTTTTAGTCCTGTTTCCTTTGCTTCGGTTTTGTTGTTAATGTTACTCCATTACTTTTCATGTGATTAGTTTATCCAATCAAAATCGAATGAGTCTCAAAAAAGATGATTTCAGTTGAATGGAAAGCTAAATTGTATCGCTCTGGTGAAAGGAATACTTGATAAAACATTAGTAAAGCTTCTGGAAAGTCAAGAAAGTGTGATGACATCAAAAATATTTAAAATGAAAATACATTGTACCAGCATGTGCAAGCAACACAATTTGTTAATTGTGTTATATTATTGGCTCACCTTACAATGTGAGGGAAGCTTATGCTTGCCCCTTTCAACGTCAGTGCCTGTACATTTGTTAATAAATTTATTATTTCCTATCATAATGGCCAATACAGTTTGAAAATTTTGTTCCCTAAAAATACAGTCGAATCTTGAAAACTCGAACGTTGATCTCTCGAAGTTCTCGATTTCTCGAAGTAAAACGACGGTCTCTATTTTTTCCTTCATAAATTAAGCAAATTTAGTCTCGATCTTTTGAATGTCGACAACGAAACTTTCGATCTCTCGAATAAAGTTCACAATCCAAAGCTTATAATAACAGTGAAATATTATCTCAATCTTTTAAAATGCGAATTTTTTGGAGACATTGTAATAACTAAGTGTTTATTTAGTAATTAAAGGTGACGACATTGGTAAAATATCACAGAATATTTACCAAAATAATGACAACATTGTCCAGGAAAGGGAGTGAATTAGAGGGTTTGGGCAGAGGAATAGCGTTAAGCTGGAGAGTAATCGTATTTTTGAAAACTCGAAGTCTTGAAAACTCAAAGTTTATCAGCTGTCCTGAGCACTTCGAGTTTTCGAGATTCAACTGTATTATTAAGTGGGTTGGATTATTGGTGTCTGGGTTAATGAGCCTTGACTGTACTGAAAAGACGTGTATATTAATCAACGTTAGAAAAGAACTGATAGGGTGAACTTGATAAGTCTTAGATTAATTTACGTCTTTCTGTATTTTTATTAATTCTTGCTTTTTGTATGGTAACATGTTGTACCCTAAAGAATGATATGGCAGGCCTGCAGGCATGATAAAATAGATGTCAAGAAGATAAGAAATCGGTCTCAGATAGATTAACTTGTGTATCTAAAGATAGAAAATTGTCCCAGTGATTAATAGAATGAATCTAATTTATATTGCCCACAAGATGCTAACTTGATTTATTTCTAGTGTATTATACATTGATTTACAATTTTATAAAGCTTGTAAATAATTTTATAAAATATAACATTGTAAATGCTATTACAGATTGTGGGATATAATGTCATGAACCCTTTCAACCCCAGGTGTAAAAATGGTATGCTCTTTTCTGTGTCTTGGGTCAGTCCATTATTTTCTGTGGTGTTGAAAGGGTTAAGCTATGGCATTACACAACAGGTTCCTGTTCTTACTTGTATTCAGTCGTTTTTTCTGCGGCATGGTATTATGACTGTGTTCTAGTGTTGTCAATTTTGTTATACGAGTTATTTCATAAATAATTGATTATTTTGTTTGTTTGTTTATCTTTTGTTCTACACCTACCCTTGTTTTACTTGAAGACCTGTATGTCGTCACAGCTGTCCAACTGGTCAATTTCGTTTCATCAAAAACAAAAACTATATTTTTTGTCTGACTTGAATTTCTAAAACTTTCCTTCATCTTTCCTACATATTGTATGTTGCAAAACTAAGGAGTATTTTTAACGTGTTCATGCAAATGCATTAGGGCCTAATTGCTCATCCCTTGGTTAAATTTAACCGAGGTTTAAATTTAAAAGAGTCTTTTTAGAAATAAATTTTTAGAAATAAAGCTTATTCGTAAAATTTACTTAATTTGGTAGAATATCTATTCAAATGATCAATGTCTATTCAAATGATCAATTTAATCTTAACAATGAAATTACTGAACAACAAAATTTATTTCTAGGCTGTACTTCAAGCCTTGGTTATATTTAAGTGAGGGTTACAATTCAACCAGGAGATGAACAACTGGGCCCAGCTGGAAAGCCTTTATCAAACAAATTAAATTCATCCTAAAAATTCTTCCTTAAAATCTTTTGTCTATTCTGACAGGAACAACAGAACACTAGCTACTTTAAGATTCCTAGGTGCAAAAAAAAGTCTCATGAATAAAATACAGACCAGTCGGATTTGTTTTTTTTTTTCAAAACAAATCCCCTCAAGAGCTTTCTGATTAACATTATTACAAAAATGAGCTCTGCATTTTCTTATTCAGAAACACAGCTCAAAGTGAGTAAAATAAAACTTTAATTCCTAACGTGGGGCACCTGCTGTCAGATCTTTTTATAATCTTAATTGTTGGCTGTGTAATGATGTACCTAATACAAAATGTATTCTTCACCATGTATTTTATTATATCTGTACATTTTTTCAACTTTTTTTAATTTGTGTTCGTGAGCGTGTTGATATGCGAGTGAGCATGTGTGTTTGTATGCATGTGCGTTGTTGTGTGTGTGTGCGAGGTATCTTAATGTGTATGTTTTAGTGTGTGAGGATGTTTAGTTGTAGACTTGAACGGTAAATCATCAGTTAAGGAGCAGATTCCTAAAAGGAATTCCAAGATGCTATATTCTTGACCTATAACTTTGGAAACTCGACTTGAGATCAATTCATTTTATGATAACAGACTTAAGTAAAACTTGATACTGACCCGTTTCCATTTATACAATTTTTACATCACAGTCATGTGCTTTATAAACCTTGGACTGACCAACTGACCCTTGAACTTAGGACAGTCTGCCTTCGACAGCAACTAACAGTGCTCCTAAGTCCTGCCACGCCCCTGTCTGCACTTATGATATCATCTAGCAGTGCTCCTATGCCACTTCCCGCATAGTCTACACTATGCCCCTGTCTTCAAATACAGCAACATTTAACAGTGCTTCTACGTACCGTCCCAAATACTCTACACCTTGTCCCTGTTTGTACTCACGGCAACATCTAACAGTACTCCGAAGTCAAATCCTGCATACTCCTCAACACATCCCCTGTCTTCCAGTGCGGCAACATGTAAACAGTACTCCCAAGTCCAGTCCTGCATACTCCATGCCACACCCCCCTTTCTGCACTCACAGCAAAATCTAACAGTGACTATACGACCAGTTACTCATAACCTCGCCACACCCCTTTTCTGCACCTAAGGTAGCATCTAACACTGCTCCAAAGTCAGTCCCCTATAGTTTACATTTCACTGTCTCTAATTATATACTCGGGTTTAAATAACAACCCCTATGTATACTCGGGTTTAAATAACACCCCATGTACACTCGGGTTTGAATAACAACCCCATGTACCAGAAGTAAAGCACCAATTTACGATTACGAGTAAACTTATGGTATAAATTTTAAGCTGCACTTGTCTCAATCAGAAATTGACTGAATTTTATTATTTATTACAAAACTTTTGTAGATTAAGTTCCTTTTCATTTATTAAGAACCATTGGTATGTATACTACGTAGTAAAGAGGTATTGTTGGCCTTGAATTTTGGTAATTTGTTGGCCTTGAATTTTGGTAATTTGTTGGCCTTGTATTTTGGTAATTTATAAGGTTTTATAAGTTAAAGCACAGGCATTTGTTTCTATAAATTGAGGAGGGGGGGGGGGGGAGGGGCAAAGATTCCATACTGTAAAGACAGGAAGTAATTCTCGACCCCCCACTTACAGAAATTTGTTGCTAGAATGGGTGTGTCAAGAAGACTTTCATATCAAAGTTTAAAAATAAAACATCAAGTTGGGTTTCATTTCCTAAATGTTTATTGAGTGGATACTCCACACTCGACAATCATTCAGTTGTATGGTATAGACCAGTTTTGATTGGTGGAAAAAAGAAGCCGATTGCGAGTGTACTCTGGAAGAGACCACTGGCCTCTCACATGCAAACTGGCCAACTTTCTCACATTGTCAACTTGGGTTCCAGCAAGGCTCTAACCCGTGCCGACAAGAACAGAGAAAAATTGGTATCAAATTACAGTGCTATAACCATTCGGTTATAGAGCTTCCGCCCCCCTCACTGAATGGCAAGTATATCACTTTATCACTTAGTTTACTGTCCTATGTTTCTGATATGTTACTAACCAGGAAGAAAAAAGAACTTCTTGGATACCATGGTTGTCAGGATAAACATTTTCATGTACATGTACACGTATGCGCATATTTATGCAACACAAATACCACCTTGACATTGTACACAGTATTAGATGCGTACTAAAGCCAATTTGTTATTAATTAATATTATGTTATTAATTAATATCATATTATTAATTAATAAATTAGTGATGATTGTACGGTCTGAGAGAGAATGTTTGGTTTTTTTATTATGTTATGTTTTTGACTCGTTTTTATGATGTTACTGGATTTCACGCGATAGTGTTCGATTGGCATACTTTTTATCATGTATATGAGAACGTGGAGGACAAGATGACTTTTATTACTGTTACACAAGGTCATGTTATTGGAGCTGAAGTCATCCACAGTTGTGTTGTGTGTTTGTTTACTTTTTAATAGAAAAATATGTTATATGTATTTGTAAATAATTGTTGCACGAAACAGTATAAACATCTAAGGACAGTGACATACCATTTGTATTTTATCAAACCGCATATATTACCTAACCCTTGAAAACAAAATGAACTTCTGAACTACCATTCGTCTCATTTTCTTCTATACGTAGATGAAGTGTAAATTGACTTTCAAAACATCGTAAGGAATCTTCAAACTCTAATATTTTGGGTAATTTTTACCTTTTAAATTTTCAAACATATGATGTACCTGTATTTTTTCATACAGTAATTATTTTAGTGAAATCAACAGTGATCCAATTTTGATGATTGAAAACTAAGGTAATGTTAAAAAAAACGAACCACGGTATAGCACATACATCAATACCTGATTGTGATAACCAACCGTCAGTCCAGTTTTGACTGGAATAAAGGGTTTCTTCATACGCAAAACAGTAATCTAAGACAGACAGCTATGACATTTTCCACAAAGAATTTCACGATAAAAATCATCCGTAAACCAAAAGTGCATGAAATTTAGATTTTGATATTTTGGGGGGCAAATTGTAACTTAAATTAAATAAAAGTAATCACAATATCATATATACAATTCATGAAAATCAAATTTCATTAAATATGGTCAGTTTTGGTGTAAAAAATGACAAAATATGCTAAATTGAAAAATAGCTCACTTACGATTACGAGTTTTTTTAATCGTAAGAGTTTTTTGTATAAAAGGACCCCAGAACCTTAACGATATTTTGTGAAAAAGATTGATATTTCTGAAGAAAAGATTGAATTCACATTGGCTTCCATTAGGCTTACCCAGCCGAAGAATTTTTCGCTGTTTTTATGTATTTTCTTAAATTTTTACTGAAATTTACAAAACACAAAAACATTTCATAGCAGTTGTATATTTATTTTTATTTTTTATAACACATTCTTTGTGAAGTACTTATGGTATGACTGTTGGCTTTGTATAAATAAAAAAAAATATTGTATGATACACAATTTTCCGTAGTGACCATTTTGAAATACTAAGTATACCATGCTTTAATGTCCTATGAACTTTCACCCAGAATATATATTTATGAACTCCTTCTTTCAAACATCATTGTGAAATGGACACATGTTTTTGAGAGAATAAAACAAGTTAACTTGCATTCTTCTCGTTGTTGTCTGATTGGTTGTTTCATTCATCTCTGTGGACAAATGCTTCTCTTTCCAGTCTTGTCTTCTGTTGGCCAATTGCATACTTTCAGGTTCGCGCTATTTGTATGGTCATTTTAAGAATAACTGTGTTCTTTCACGTCCGCGCTATTTGTATGTTGGTCTTTAATCTTGATGCATTCTTTCAGGTCCGCACGTTTCGCTAACAGTTTCAAACATGTGGTGTAGCATGATTTTACAAATTTTTTGGGCATCAGAGATATGCCAATAACTTTAGCCGTTTAAAACGAAATCCAGGAATACACTCGAAATATTGATATTCCAAAAATCATTAAGCTACACGATAAAATGGAAGCATCCAAACTCATCGGATGACACTGTCACTGGAAATTTTTCATCCAGACACACCATCCCATGATCTGACATGTCATGTTTTTGGTAGTTAATTAATCATTATAATACCTCATTTATACAACAGTCGCCGATTGGTTTAGAGTCGTTACGTGTCAGAGACAAAAAACTTCATATCTTCCCTGCGAACATCATTAGGTCTCTCTCGCTTCCGTTATGTCTTATTTATTTTAACATATTTTGACGCACAAGTGTGTACACACATGACGGATGACGGGTGCGGTAGCGGACGAGAAAAAAACGGATAGGTGTAAACGCGCCTTTATTCCAACGAAACCCGTTACAGCTTTTTTTATAAAATGTAAAATAGTCTACATTGATTTAGTGTTTCGGTATAATAAACGTTGTTTACCCGCGATAGGTCATATTCCCATTTGCTCTCGGGAAAATATGAATTGCCTTGGGAAAGCAAATCTCCTTGTCTCCCTTCATCCGGAGCAATTGGTTGTATTGTTGTTGTGACGTCCCTTTCAAGAATTTTTCACTTTTATGGAGACTTCACCATGTGTCGATGGAGGGCGGTAACTTTTGCCTATCCTCGGCACTTATGGCTGGAGAGCAGGTAGGGCTCTTTAACGTGCTAGCACCTACTGTGCCACAGGACCTCGCTTTTTACTGTCTCATTCGAAGGACAGGGACGGCCAATCGCAGCGTGGATCGCGTTCGAACCCCGGGCCTCTGGAACAGAAGACGAACACACTAAACACTAGGCCACGGCTGCCCCAATTATGTTTAACATTTTCAAATTCAATGAAACTTTAGGATGAACACCACTGGGGAATGATTTAGGAGGAGGGAGGGGGTTTCCGATCCGGTTCTTACGCCCCCGCTAGATTTCCTTCTCTTTCATTCAAAATTGCAGTTGAATTAGTGTATTGGAAATTTAATCGGTTGGTTGTACTGTTCTTTAACGTCCCACTAAAGAATCTTTCATTTATTTAGAGGGAGTGGAAGGACTTGGTATTTGGTCTTTTTTATCAGGTACTTTTGCGTGCCAACACTTCCTGTGACACAGGGCCTCTTTTTGACTGTCTAATTCGAAGGGCGCAAAGGCCAGCCGAGTTCGTAGCACGGATTTGAATCCAGGAGCTAACGATCAGAAGGCGAACAAGCTAACTTCAGAGCCACGACGGACCTCTGTATTAGTTACAGTTCACGGACCAATATTAACTTTGGAAATGAATTAGTAAGAGTTATCCTTCCTTGTGTATCTAGTTAATTTAACCATAGACGTATAATCAAGGGGACCGCTTACTCTAAAAAT
>JACSZP010036829.1:0-10547 GCA_016161895.1 Pinna nobilis | reverse complement strand
TTCACGCTCGTTTATGTTGAGTATAATAGTTAATGCTGTATGGTGCATATCACTGTCAGAATAGTATATTAACCGATAACTTTATTTTTGCGAGTACGTGATGTCGCGTAATTACGCAAAAATTAAATTCTCGCGAATAAAACTGGATTTACAGTATCCTGAACCGGAAATGTAATTGTGGAACAACAGGAACAATTTCTTTTGTAGGTCTTTTCTAATTGTGAAGCTATTGTGAAGGGATTTCCGGATGAACTCAAACTCGGATATTTCCAGCGAAGTGGTGTAACAAACACTATTGCCGTAGAGAACAAATTGGAAAAATATTTTGTAGAGTACCTTTTATACATAAATCATCATCATACTCCACAAAGCATCATTTCTGTTTACTTTTCCTCGATGTCCAGTACCTGTTTTTGAATTCTCTGTAATGGATTCTGATTTCCTATTATATTAAAAGTAACCACAATAAATCTCTAGATTAAGGACATTGTTTAATGTGGATATACATATTTAATAATAACATTGTATAGTGCATGGAGATGGTTCATTATTAATAATTTCTCTGACGTTCTTTTTTCTCTCGCTTGAGCACATTTTAACGATAATACCCTTTTAATTGTATTGAACAAGCCTTCCAAATTTGTAAACCTTTAGAGGTTCAGGGAATAAAAAGCAATGTATTATGATATATGTTGATCAAAATTGATAAAAGCAATATTCACAGATACATATAATTTATTAAAGTGATGTAAAGAGAATTTAACTTTTCTTCTAATAAGGTCTCAATTATTTTTTTTAATGGTGTGACATAAGAACCTTTACCATACAAACTTAAGTCTAAAGTGTAACAGTTGTTATTGTAAGTTTAAATTTTCCTCATTGCACATTTAATTGTGAGGTGTTTCGAGTTATCTTGTTCATCTATGTGACGAATCGTCTGTGTGGTAAAATAAAGAAGAAGTACCAGGGGATATTCGGAAATCCAAATCATAAGAGTTTTAAACGTTTTAAACTTTATTTATTTTACAACGATTAACAAACAAGTTTCGATAACTTATATTAATGCCTCTCGTTGGCTCAGATGTCGGTGTGCGGGGTCCTTGCTGTGGGAGGAAACCGGAGTTCCCGGAGAAAGCCCACGTGTCCGAGTTGGCGACCACCATACCATCTGACATACTATTGGAAATCATAACAGATATTACAAATATAAAATAATAATAGTCTGAAAGTGGAAAACAACTACAAATCCCTAACGGGGTAGGGCCAGGTGTCTGGAAGATGTCAATGTCTCGTGTTGTATTTTTTGGCATGTCACACCAATCGCGGATGTTCCACGGAAACCGATTTCGGTAAAATGCCGATTTCATTTTAAAATCTCACATGCTCTTCATCTGACTACCAAATGGTAGCTACTTTAAATAAATAATGTTTGAAGAATATTTAATTTAATAGGAAATAGGAGAGCTGAAGTGACAAACTGATAGATACACGTTTGTCAAGGATATTCTACCAATTCTTCTTTTTATTATTCTCCAAAGGTATTGTCGTGTCTACAACGCCTTGGATTTATTTTTGTGAATGATACACCATGATTACTCATATATCCAGCAGAAGATTATCTATCTTTTTATCGGTGTGGGTAATGCCTTTCCGGAAAATAAAACTATAATTCGAATTTATTTTATATTCAATACTATTACAGAGAGGGAGCGTACTCACCTTCAGATTGTGAGGTTTTTGGATCGATCACGGTTGGCGGAAGTGGCCGTCTATTTCCTGTCCTTCGGAAGTCAATGTAAAAAGAGAGGTATTGTTGTTACAATAGGTATAGGGACACTCACTACTCAGTAATCATAAGAGCCGAGAATATGCCAAAAACCTGTCGCCTTTCACCGAAGTAGTTTGTTGACATGTCCATATAAGTACATTGTATCACTTTTACCCAATCCTACTGTAGTTGATATGGTATGGTATGGTTGTTTAACGTCCCACTCAAGAATATTTCACTCGTATGGAGACGTCACCGTGTACCGGTGAAGGGCTACAAATTTTGCCTATGCTCGGCACTTAAGGGCGTAGAACAGGGAGGGTTCTATAACGTGCCTACACCAACTGTGACACGGGATATCGGTTTTTACTGCCTCATCCGAAGGACAGGGACGGCCAACCGCGGAGTGGCGCTGACGCGGCTCGAACCGGATCTTCAGATTCGCAGTCGAACACGCTAACCACTCGGCCACGGAGGCCCCTCCTACTGCTGTTAAAGTTATAAAATATTAAAAATAAAAAAGTACATATAGAAAAATCTTGAGTGAGGCTTTATTAAACAATAATGCCACCAATCAACCAATATTCTATATTTATGTTCCTAAAGGTTTCGATTTAAAAGTTGTTGTTATTGTTTTCTGTTTGATATGTTTAAGCACAAAGGCGTGTAACAAATGAATACATTTCTTGAAAATTTGCCAGTTGTTGTGTATGCATACTTGTGAAAGTAGATTTTGCGAGGCTCTTTATCATTTTCCTACAACTTAAATAGAATCCTAGATACTAGAGAATACGCTTTATTTCTGTCTAAGTGATATAATGTATGTAACAACAGCTAATAAGACATTTTGGAGAATTATTGTACTGGTTACGGCCCCCTGCGAATATCAGGTCCCTCCCCCGCAGAAAGACAAGGTACAATGTATACGTATGATAATCCCTTTACCCATTAGTACTCGACTTAGACATCTGCTGTTAACATCTTAATCGAAAATCAGATTCAGTACAAAGTAATATACATGTATAACTTTTATATTAAGTAGAATAAATCCCGTACGGAACCCCTATTTAACGTGCTCAATGTCGCGTTCTCTTATAAAATTGTTTATAGATACGGAAATAAAAAAAACTTGCATCTATTATTCAAAACCAGACTTGTCTATGCATCGATTAGCCAATTTAACGCCTTGGTGCAAAATATCTGCAAAAACCTATCGATCGAGAAAAGGAGACCATGTTTAGCTAGCTTACCTGTTAACAAAATAATTTATTCCACAGAATAAAACAGGTATGAAATACTTCAAAAACCGTGCCGACATTCTAAAGCATGTAGTGCAAGTTTACCTGTGTAACACAATCAACACGACGATAGAGAGTGTTTTTAAATACTTCACGGATACATACAGGTATACACTCTTAACTACCTAGGTATGTACAATTCTCCGGTGTACAATACCTCTCGGATCCTACTGTAGATAATCAATTTGAAGTGAATTAAGGAAGTCCCGCATATTGATTATGGATTTTTCTCGCTCGTAGTTTCCACTTTGTAAGAGATTGTTGGGTTAAGCGGACAAGGTAACATTCGTAAGGACATTTCATACCTATAAACATATGTAGGTAAGTTGTATTATCAGCGTGGAGTATTGTCACATTGTAATACATTTATCACTGGGTTTGATTTTCATAAAACCGTACTAACGTCACCTCATGAACCAGGTGTCAGATTTCAATCTCGCCTTCTGTAGTGAAATTAACGAATGTTTGGCTTTGTGTCCGTGTGTGGATTAGCGACAAAACGACTAAACTTAGAATTGATTTGAATACGATTTCGGGGAGCTGAATGGTGATGTATTTTACAATCGAAAGTGTATAAGTGTACATCTGTACGCCTACGGCAAGAAAAGTGCTCCGTCATTTGTCAGCGTTGTGTGTATTGTTCATATCTCAGTTTGCGACTCCACCAAGGAGTAAATAATTAGTGTAGATAAACTTGGACATCTCATAATGATACCTGAGCACATCAGTGAAAGTGTCACATATACTAAACTGCCAAACTGTGTGGAGAAGTTTGACATCAGCGTTGTGGAGTATAATGCCATGAAACGTTTTCACGGGGAAGTCGGCTGTGAACCGGTTCTGAAACCTAAGCTCTATCAGGATACGATTGTATGTTATAAAAATTGTACAAAAAGGCGTTATCTAAGTCGCACGTATTATGAACCGAAATTGAAACCAAAGATTTTTAAGGAAACTGTGGTTATATACCCCAAACGTCCGGAAAAAATATTTGTTGCAGTTTTGGATTATCATATCGATGAGTGCCGGAAGTGGTTCAAAACTAGTTTAGAATTCAAAGCACGGACTTACACTACCAGCAAAATAATGAAAGACAGTGCTTACGAATCGGATTTAGATTCATCTAGTGAGGAGGAAGATAACATGGACGACAAAAAGGATGTCGAAAACGATGGAAAGGAGTTTAAGTCTGTATCTCAAATTTATTTACCAAGATTTGAAAAATGGGAAAGCAGCACCGGGAATGACGATTCCAGTCATGTGGACAGCACCGGAAATGACGACTTCAGTTACCTTGAGAGTCAAATCCAGCAAACAGGAAGTACGGACGAAAGTGAGACTGAATGTTGATGCATGATATTTCAAATGCAATGTGTAGAGAGTACTTATATGTTTTTCAATATAAACTTTGCAATTTAAGTATTTTTCCGGTGTTTTAGCAATAAGAAGATAGACATTATCTTCACAATTCAAAACAACTGTAATGATCATCATTTTATTTCTTGTCTTGCATATATGTTGATCACTTCGCCATTCGTCAACTTTCATATCAGATGGAAATAAAAAAGTGATATTCTCATGGATTTTGCTATTTTACAAGGATGCTCTTGAAAATTGTCAATACTCCGTTTTCATATTCGAACCTAATCTACATACAGCTTTGTCTATTGTAATCGTCATAGTACTTCCTCCTTAAAAGCTTCTGTATCTTTAAGGTTTTAGGTTGTGTGTGCTTTTTATGGACCTACTTTGTTTATGTGATATTTTACTGGAATTACAAATTTCTCTAATATTTGCCCATCTAACTGACCAGAACCTAGTTGCACTCTGCGTTGTTAAAATAACATGTAGCTAGCCACTTACTATAACTTAAAATTTTCAATTTTAGGTAGATAAGTGCATGTTTAAATTCTGTTGTGCAATTAGCTAACCACGAGTTAACTCATAAAAAACTTTGGGCTAACCAAGAACGAACTAGCTCATCAACGTATAAAACTATAGTACAACTAGATCCTCGACTGTATTCTATTACTATAAAGGTCAGATCATACTACTTTATTTGCAGATACTTTACGTGATACAGTGTATGTATGCTAAAATGTAGCCGTCACGAGTAAAATGGGTCGTTACTAACAGTTGTCAAGGGTGATCTTAATAAACATTGATTTTTGATGTTCATTTCGGGAAGGTTTAATATTTAAACTGTCAATGACATTGCATTTTTCTCTAATTTTACCCATGAGCAATTAAATCACATAGTATACTCGCAAATATGTATAGTGAAGCAGACAGATGGTTGACCAAGTCTGAAACAATCAACAATGGTTTGACCTTCTCATGCGATGTTATATGTATGGCGCCACAAAACTTATTTTTTCATACACTCGAAGTGATTTATTTCAACATCTCAATTTATTTTGCAAAAGAGATTGCATTAAGAGACAGATTTTAAATTCCACGATAGCTCAACAAAATCGTTACTGTTGCATGTCCTATGTATTACATGTACATACACACGCGTTAATGCGTTTGATGCTCTATACTTTAATATTTGTACTTAGGCTGCACATGTCCTGCAAAATTATGTTTATTTATGTTTCCGGAACAAGATTGTTAAAGTGCAATGAAACCGGTCGCTTGCTTTATTCAGAGAGTTTGCTCGCTCCTCTCTCTATATACACACGATTTATTGACACATTACATTTTGATGTAAATTAGTTTTAAATAGCCTTTAAAAGAAAATTATTCATACTGAATATGTTCAAGCGTGTCACAATAATTTAATATGATTAATTTTCAAATGCGATTATAATGTTACTGTTCTTGACCCCTATGATATCAAAGTTGACTTTGTGTTGTAAGTAAACCTTATTAATTTACATATAATGGACTTCAACTTACGGCGCCGTTTGTTTATCGATAGTGTGGCATTTAATTCATTTTTCCGGAGTTGATTAAAAACTTCTCCAAGTGTAGAGTTTGCTTGTTGACTGGTAAATTGCACTGGTCATACAAGGTTAAATTAATTTTTTAAAATCATTCTGCAATTTATATAAACATATTATTCACAAAATACATGTATATGAAATGGATGGTCTTCGAGCATAACAGAAACTGACTCTCAAAGCAAATGTTTTTGTTTGTTTTGTTGTTGTTTAACGTCCCACTCAAGAGTATTTCACTCATATGGAGACGTCACCGTGTGCCGGTGAAGGGCGACAAATGTTTCCTGTGCTCGGCACTTATTGCCGTAGAGCAGGGAGGGTTCGTTAACGTGCCAACGCCTATTGTGACACGGGACCTCTGTTTTTACTGTCTCATCCGAAAGGCAGGGACGGCCAACCGCGGAGTGGCGCTTCGGGAATCGAACCCCGGACCTTTCGATTCGAAGTCGAACACGCTAACCACTCGGCCACGAAGGCCCCTCGAAGCAAATGTAGATACATTGTCAAGATCTATGATATGCAAAACAACTTAAGAAAATTAAAGAAGTACCGATGAATATTACAAAAAATCTAAATTCTAATAAATATGACAATTTGTGAATAATAATGGTCTAGACATGGGAAATACATGTAGTTACTAATCCCCAACAAGATGGGACAAGGTGTCCAAACGGAGCTAGCGTCCCTTGTTGGCATGCCACATCCTATATCGTATTTTGACTTATAATGAACAAGTTTCATCTTGTTATCATTATTTATATCGTGTTACGGACTTACACACGGATGGACCATCCTGCTAACATTATTTAAAATCGTGTTACGAACTTACACTCCGAATAGTGTTACGGACTTACACTCGGATGGACCAACGCCCGTCTACATCCCAACGTCTGTTGAAGTTTTTGTACGAAAAGTTTTAATATATTACATGAATATCATATAGCATGTAGCACTATGTGGTGCAGTAAAGTCAAAAGTATCATCCTTATAATCAATTGACATAGGAGCAGCCGTGGTTCAGTGGTTAGCCTGTTCACCATCTGATCGTAAGGTCGTGGGTTTGAATACGCACCGCGCTAGGATTGCTTTTCCTACCCTTTGTACTCATGTCAAAGTAGGCGTCGACGTTAGAGAACCCTCACTGCTCAATGTCCATAAGTGCTGAGCATAGGCCATATCTGTAGCCTTCACTGCCAACAGTGGCGCCTCCGTCCTAGTGAAAGGTTCTTGGATGGGACACTAAACAGCAATATAACCAACTAACCAATTGATCTTCATTCATCTTGTTTTGTTGTTGCTGAAACTTGTGTTTCCTTACTATCATCCATGCTTATCTTTTGTTTCCCAAAGCGTCATTTTATATCCTGTATCATTATCTACATGCATTTATATTTTTGTTTATGGATACGTATTTACTGACATTTTATAATTGCCATGTAGTTTCTTTTTTTTAAAGATTTTCCATGACCTACAATAAAGTATTTTATAACACAACTGTTAATCCAGAAATTTTTGCGGAACTTTATTTGAGCGAATCAACGGTCCTATAATTATTCGCGATACTTTATTTTTGCGGTAGTGAGTTTAAGTAAATAAAATGTGTTGACTGGTGCATTTTAATATCAGGTTATTATTTTTAGCGATGACTTTAATTTCGCGAGTGATTGCCCTCGCGTAATTACGCGAAAACAAAATTATCGCGAATATTACTGGATTTACAGTATATCACATGGTGTGCACTACGTGCATGGAAATCAGATGAAAATAGTCTATTGCTTCTATAGGGAGATCAATTGTTGTTCAAAATCACTTGATGTACAAGAAAGTAATATCCAAACATTCTGCAAAGAAAACAATATTAACTTTTTGAAAATCGTTTATGCAATGTGCATACAGGTAGTTTCTCGTATGTGTCGGCGCTGTAAAATGATTTCTGAAAACTCATGGAGCTACCGTTGCTTTCAGACAACCAGTCGAGTAGTTGACGTCACTGGGACGGGCGTAGCACAATTATAAAAAGAGAGCCGCCGGCCGACTTTATCTTACTTTTATGTTTTACCTGAATGAAACTGAAATAAATCCAAATATTACGTAATATTTCCCATATCAAGATGAATCGCTATTCAATCTTTTTCCTTTAAGGACTTAATTTGTTCACAAAATCTGTAATTGCATTTCTAACTAGATGGAACTGTCTGCGTATCGGTTTTTATGTTCATATACCGTTTATTTCTAAAATAAAATTGAAGAGGGATCAAGGGGTACTCAAAAAGAAAAATCTTAATAGATGTATCAACGGTCTCAACGTGGAAAACAACCGCAAATCACTATATTTAGTTGTTCGCGAATCCCGTTTAACAAGAGTTGCCAGGAAATAACAAAACAAGCCTACGGATACTCAAATAATGAAGTTTAAGCAAGGTGAAGATTACTAGGTCAAATGTCATAACCATAAATGAACGCCCTCGTCATGAAGAATATGCATGAAAAATATCAAAACTCTATCTTATCCGGTTCAAAAGAAATAACCCAGGTTAAGGTTACTTCTACGGACACTTCCGATGCCGACGACAACGCAAAAGACAAGGATATGACATTATATCTCTGGACTTTCGTTCCGGTGAGATTTACATCACGTCCCACTCGACAACCTTCCACTCAAATGGTGGTAGCCAGTGTTTGTTTGTAGAGGAGAGAAACCGGTTTCTAATGTATCTGGGAAGAGACCACCGGCCTTCCGGAAGCAAACTGGCAAACTTTCTCATATAACTTTATTGAAATCTGGCATTCATATTACATGTCTGTAATTACTTGTGTTTAAATTCTAATTATTGCATATAGAGCATTTATATCATATATAAAGTTATGCAACAGACATCAAAGATGCTGTAATTGACGACGGAAAATACCACCAGAAGAAAAATTATCAATAATTAGAAAAAACTGGAAAGGAACGGAGAACAACTAGTGCGTCAGTGGCCTTGGAAATGTATGAACAAGCTGTGTTAAAATTGCGCTTCGATAAAAAATCAACTTCTCGGTAGACATATCATGCAACATTTGAAGTTTTCACCTTGCTAGCTACTCATTAAATAATTTTCGCATATGAACAAATGTGCGTGTGTATGTACAGTACATGTGCATCTGTACAAGAAAGATTTAAAGATAGATTTACAAAACACGTGGTCGTAATGTATAAAATTATCTACCTTTCTATCTTTTTACACAATTGCGAGATTTACATCTAGATAGCTGTTTCGTCACTTTTTTTAATGAAAGCACAGTTTTACAACAGCTTGTTCATAGCGTTATAATTTGATTTCCTTACCATATTTCTGCAAAAACAAAATATTTTGGCATATGCATTTTGCATTTCTTAGTTTAAATGTGTGTGCGTGAGTGTCTTGAAACATGAGTAAATTCAAGGAAACAATACTTACTGTATTGTACAAACAATACTGATATTACATCCATGGCACCTGATCTCACATCTGTGATTCCAGAGGTCCGCGTTTGTCCAATAGTCAATGACTTTGTATATTGCCTCCTGATTCTTCTGGTTTTTGTTACCTTGGTATCTGCATTTTTTATTTATATAGACAAATGGTATTGACTCCATAATCTTTAGATATGAATAAACATTTTTGTAGATTTTCTTGTCTTTTGGCAGTATCTTTCGCTCGTAACTTCATAGAAAAAACGGCGTTCTATTTATTGTTATTTTCGCTGTTGAAGGGCCATAAACATGACAATTAGAGTCCTCACCTTGGATCTAATGCAAATGACATTGAATAGTATCTATCATATAAAAAGCGATATCTATAAATATTTATATTAGCATTCAATACATAATCGTTGTTACTTCGACCTGTTTTTCTTTGCCCACATGTATGTATGTATGTATGTATGTATGTATGTATGTATGTATGTGTGTATGTATGTATGTATGTATGTATGTATGTATGTATGTATGTATGTATGTATGTATGTATGTATGTATGTATGTATGTATGTATGTATGTATGTATGTATGTATGTAAGAAAGTAAGTAAGTAAGTAAGTAATACATGTATGTATGTATGTATGTATGTATGTATGTTTGTATGTATGTATGTATTATGTGTGTGTGTGTATGTATGTATGTATGTATGTATGTATGTATGTATGTATGTATGTATGTATGTATGTAAGAAAGTAAGTAAGTAAGTAAGTAAGTAATACATGTATGTATGTATGTATGTATGTATGTATGTTTGTATGTATGTATGTATTATGTGTGTGTGTGTGTATGTATGTATGATGTATATATGTATGTATGTATGTATGTATGTATGTATGTATGTATGTATGTATGTATGTATGTATGTATGTATGTATGTAAGAAAGTAAGTAAGTAATACATGTATGTATGTATGTATGTATGTATGTATGTATGTATGTATGTATGTATGTATGTATGTATGTATGTATGTATGTATGTATGTATGATGTATGTATGTATGTATGTATTATGTGTGTGTATGTATGTATGTATGT
>JACSZP010036822.1:0-17400 GCA_016161895.1 Pinna nobilis | reverse complement strand
AGGTAGGTTAGATATTCGTACTGTTATATATATATATTCAGTGTGGAAAAATGACAAGATGTCAAAAGAAATTCTTAAATATCTGTGAGAGATTTTGCCTTTAAATTAAGATTAACGAACAGGATGATGTGAAAATCATTCGAATGAAATAATCTATTTCCGTCACAGTTAAAGGCTTTTTAATTTAGGGCATAGGCGAAATTATAATTTTGAAGTCAGTCACCTGCATCCATTGACGTCTCAATACATAATACGCATTGTAATGTGGGAAGTTTTAAACGTCGAAAACTCCAGAACAAAAACAACAAATGAAAATAAAAATAAAGACGAGTGCAATGAATAATTGACACACGCGTGTAATAATATTGGACACTTAATGTATTCGTCAGGACGAGAAGTAACAAATCATACTTGCAAGATTCTCGGTTTTCCATCAAGATCTGAATTTTGACATTAATGTGCAACTTTATTCTAGGCGAGTCTACAGCAGTATATGAATTAATATGTGTCAATATGAAACATAAATTATAAGTAAAGCTTTCTAGACTGATTGATTTTTTCATTAGAGCTATTCAACAAATTTTCATTTATAACCTGAAAATGTCAATTATTATATACTATCCGAATTAATTATAAAATACACACTAACGTTAATAAATAGACAAGGTGCGAAAATATGTGTTATTAGCCTGATATGGAAACCTTTTTATTTGTAGGCGCTTAAAATTGTGCATATCCGCATGTAGAAACTTAAATGATCGTAATATTTATGGCAAACTCGATATGGAAATACACAAAAGAAAGGATAGCAACTTTCATATCATCATACACTTAAATGTCGAAAATAAAAATATAATATTAGGTTGTTGTCTTGGCAATTTGTAATGTTAAAATTGAACTGTTTTACCAAAATTCAATCTATATTTTGCTTTCCCGTGACCGTTTTTTTTTTTTGGAGGGGTTAAGTTAAGTCCCTATTAATTATAGTTTTCAAGTATTGAAACATAATTTGAACAATTGTTCTTGAAAATAAAGTTCTGATGTAATTGAATATTTTAACAATACTCTATAAGTGATACCGGTAATTCAGAGTTAACGCATATAAAAAGAAGGATGCACTTGAACTATTCTGATATCAATATCTTTATCATACCCCACTATTCTGTAATGAGATATTTTACTTGTTTCTTCATAAGTAAGGATTTATTAAAATGTTTATATAGCCGGGTCATAACTGCAATACCATTGAAAGTAGTTCAAAGCAAAATCAATCAACCAATGCAATGAAATATCTCAACTGTCATTTCGTAGATTAACTGCTAATTAAGACACATTATTTCAAATAGAAAAAAGTCGGCAACATTTTCGGGAGTATTGGAGAATTATTCATTATCTTCTATATCATATTCGTTTCCTGTAGATTCATGCTATACAGCATCGAAAAAAAGATATTTGGGTCGCAGAGAGATTTAGATCGTGTTGTTGGTTCAAATCCGAGTCACGCTGCGGTTGGGTGTCACTGTTTTTCGTATGAGACAGTAAAAGCCGCGGTCCCGTACCACAAAAGGCGTCGGTACGTTAAAGAACCTTCCCTGCTCTACGGCATAAGTACCGAGCATAGGCAATTTTTGTTCTTCACCGGCACAATATGACGTCTCCATTTAAGTAAAAGATTCCTGAGTGGGGACGTCACGCAACAATAGAATAAACAAGCTAGATGGTGTCCGAAGATATTGTCAAGTCATTATATTCCCTACACGCTTATCTATCAAAGCAGTTCTATACATGTTGACGGAACGTGATACACATCGGACAGTTCAAAAATACTAATGATATCATTTGCATTATTTGAAATTATTAAAAAATTCAAATGTCCTGATTTGACACTTACCATGTTTAGTATGGAATTCATGTCTGCAGCAAAGACGAAAATAGATATAGCATGGTACTTCAGTTACTTTCAACGTGGGTGTATAGATATTTATAGAACTCATTTTTACGGAAACAATCTGATTTTATATTAAAATAAAACTCATTTTTGTTTTTCTTTCCTTCTCAACCGGAACAAACCCCTTTTACTCTGGTAATTCACATATACTTCTATAAAAGCATTTTGTTTTTCCATTTTACAAATCACAATATTGTATATTTCTTTTCTTTGATGTGATACTTTATAGATTTACATAAATGGCAATATTTTTTGTGACTCAAAGTGAAACTTTATTTCCATACTGTTTGTCACACAATATGCATACTGCAAGTCATACTTTCCAGGAAATTTATTTGCATATACAGTGTGTCCGCGGGCAGTTTTTATTCCGACAATTTTCCAAGCACCAAGTTTTCATAAAAGATATAGATGTCCAGATTCCCACAGGAACGCAGTTTTTCCAGGAATCTTTATCTACTAGTTTATTATCCTTTTGAACTTTTACTGACGTATCTTTTTCTTTACTGTCATCGTCCTCTTTTTCAGAACGCGGGTGGATTTCAGGGTGTGTGTCTGACTGTGTACTAACCCTCCTCTTTGACTGAGTAATTCGTATGTCTGCGCAGTTGATAAACTGCTCTTGTTTACCACATCCTAAGCCACAACATTCCGTGTCGCAACCCCAACTGTTGCCTGAAATAGTGATACAAATCAGTCATTAGAAATAAATACATAGAATCGTATTTAGTAGAAAATAACTTTGCGACTTAGTCGAATTAGACATTTTCTAGTAAATATAGTGACCCGGCGGGTGCTGTGCGCGAAGCAGGAGTTGCTAACCCTTACGGAGCACCTGAACTCATCCCTGGTTTATGGTGGGGTTCGTGTTACTTATTTTTCGGTTTTACACGTCTTGTTGTGTTGATAGCTGTTTGTGTTGTTTTTTTGTTTTGTTTTTTTGTTTGGCCATGATTTCGTCTGCCTTTCGATTTATTGATTATTTCCCCTTGGTATCTTCTACAGTCATTTTTTTAGCATGACAAACAATTTACATTAACAACGACAGATTGACAATATAGTCGATGCCGGTTTTTAAAGCCAAAGTTACGTATTTCTATCTGAATATTTTCAAAATAAAAATATATGACATACAAGCTAAATCATATTTTAGTATTCTGCCTGGTTTTAACTTTGTAATCTTAGATTGACGCAAAATCAATAATGTATTTAGTTCATTGAATAGACTGACCATTGAGTAGACGAGATAAAGTACTCAAACCTAGCAAAAAAAAAATCAAATACTATCGTAGGACAAGTAAAGCAATGAAATTGTACAACGACACAATAGAATATCACAGCCCTATATTAGGCTGGGAATGAAAAACTGTCACCATAAAACAGTCAAGAATCCCGAATGGATTCGAATCCGATTTCCGTAAATTTGATACGAGAATTATGAAATACTCTTAAGATAGATTCTCCACATTGTTAAACGAGTTCCTAGTAACAACCTGAAACGTAGGTAGCAAGAATGTCAATGAGTGTCATTTTTTTCTTTCCCTTTTTTATTATTATTTTTTATCTATTTATTTATTGTTTAAGTCATTGAAATCTAATAATAACATCCGTGGATCATGCCCTGGGATTACGCATACGTTGAAAAATGAAAAAATTGTAGGTAGAAAAAGATCGAAGATCGAAATGCTCTTGACAAGGAAATAAAGTCTGGAAGTTGACGTCTTTCTAAATCGACAGGAGTATATGTAAGAAAGAAGTAATACTCTGTAGTCTTACTGATCAAGTTCAGTAGGATCTATCCAGTTATAATTATAAAAAAAGAGGACAGCAAATCTTAATTTGGTAGATATCATGATATCAGTTCACTTAAACTTGCAGTAATCAAACTATCTAAATATGGACAAAAAGAACGAGTCTGTAAGTGCAACAAATTTATATGGGGTACATGTATCATAAAGCAAGAGCCAATAACTGCTGCCCAATAGTTAAGTACTCTCTCTCTCTCTCTCTCTCTCTCTCTCTCTCTCTCTCTCATTTTATTCTGTTATTCCACGGTAATTCATGCAAAATATGTGACGTCAGAGTGCAATACACTTTTTGTACAACACAATATTGCGTCTCTATTACTACGACCGATACATTTACCTTTAATGTGATTTATATTGACAATTAACATTAAAGTGATTCAATTAAGATTGAGGAATTAAGCACGTGAACTGTAATAATTTATGTATGCCAGGATCTTGTCAAAATAGTTCAATAAGACAATGACAAATACCTGTATAAGATACCTACGGGCATTTAACATGGACCGTTGGTTCTCTTAATGTTGACCCTGTTATATGTGCTAAATAGAGAGGTGAACAAATTGCACCGTTAGGTGTCAGGTTTGTTGCCCTAGTATTACTACAGGTGATTTCAATTTCACGCGAAACAAAGCCCCCGTGTGTTGAATATTATGCCCGTGATTCATTCATAATGACAATAAAAGCACACAGCAGAATACGCCTAGTCATTAAGATCAAATATTTAAAAACTCACTCGAAATTTTTAGACTATAGTATTATTACCTGTAAAATTAGGAAAATACTCTTTCATATATTTATAACAGGAATGAAAAGCTTATAACAAAGATAATGATGACAGCAAATATAATAATACTAACACTAACAAAAATAATCATCATCATATTAAAGAGAACACTACGGATAGTTATTAAAAAAACATTTATAGAGAAAACAATAAAATACTACTGCTTCTACAAAAACTGAAAACAATAATGTATAAAGTTATGCTGCTGCTACTTCTACAACAACATCAACAATAACAACAACAGCAACTAATTCTATTACACTACTTCTACCATTGATGATGATGACGATGATGATAAATTCACAAAAATTAATAATAGGCATTTTATTGATAAAACTAAAAGTAAAGACAAAAGGTAAAGTCAACGAACAGTGATCTCATAATTCCTACAAAAATTGCAAAATAAGGAGTTGGGCAAACACGGACCCCTGGATACGCCAGAGGTGGGATCAGGTGCCTAGGAGGAGTAAGCATCCCCTGTTGACCGGTCACACCCGCCGTGAGCCCTATGTCTTGATCAGGTAAACGGAGTAATCCGTAGTCAAAATCAGTATGTGAAGAATGTTTTAACAAATACAAAACGATATCAAGAATTGATCGAAATATTAAACTTTGATAATTCTTCCTAGGTTTAACAGTGATTGTTTTGAACTGACATTTAGTAACTATTTTTATGTTTTACGTTGGAAAGGAAACAAACTATCATTCAATATTACAGGAACGGTCACTACAAGATCAAAACAAACTTGGATTTGCAACCACAGTGACGTAAGAGGCTTAAGACAAATCAGAAGTAAACATGCATGTATGATGTAACACGTTCTGTGGGAGAATATCAAAATTTTAAAAGTAAACAAGGATACATATTATGTAATTTCCAATTATGACGAAAACAAAATGCTTTATTTCTATTCGTTTCAGAGAAGCAACCATGCGATATGATGTGACTTTTGTTAAATGCTATCTTGAAAATGCGATTGATCGCGAAAAGGGGGGAATTAAAGAACATTTGTGTATAATTGTTCTCTCTGATTTATTTTCAGTGGAAATGTATGTAATTAGCTAGTTATTTCACTCATTAGAATTTCCGTGATAATGAAAAGGTCAACGTAACGAACATCGATCAATTAATTACCCCTATAAGGAATGCAAAATACAGCGCAGGGCATACACGGACGGCACATGAAAAACCAGAGGTGGGATCAGATACCTTGGAGGAGCAAGCTTTGGCATCCCCTGTAGACCGGACACACCCACCATGAGCTCTGAATCTTGATCAATTAAACGGAGAAATCCGCACTCAAAATCAGTATAAAGAATGACCTAATAACTAGTATGAAACACGTAGGACAACAATGGTTGTTTTACAAACAAGATCGAAAATAAACTTATATGCGAAGTGCTAGATTTGGTGAAACCCTTGTTATATCAATGTGTTTCTACGTAACATGCCTCGATTGAAATACTGATTTTAATTATGCAGAACAAGCAAATACGTATTTAATCAATTGAGACAAATATCAATTGCAGTTGATGATTTTATATATCTGTATGAAAAATTGGTAAGTAGACGACAATGAAGCATAAGTCCTCCCGTTTGTCACAGAGTAGAGTTGTTTGTTTACCGTTACGATTTGCGTTCAATGACATGTCTAAATATATAATGTATATATAACGTATGAAGGGGAACCCGGGATGATTGTAACTTCTTGTCCTTCCACCTTTTTGGGGGTATTCTTTTTTTGCAAATACCTTACGGGAAGTAAGCGTTCCCTGTTATCATGATTCTCTCGTTGCAAATGATCCATTAAAAACTTTTGAGATCAGTAAAGCGAAAAGCTTGGCAAAATAGCTCCAAATTTTAATATAAAATAGCTCCAAATAATCATATTTAAGCAAATGAACAAACTAAGATTCTCAGACAATACTTAGTACACTCACCTGTATTATATTTCCACTGCAACACGCATTTATGGCATTCCAATCTATCTGGAAGTTTTACCCGAAGATAAACGGCTCCTTTTGCGTCATTTAAGTTGTAACGAGTTTGTCCTACTGAAAATAGTTGAAATTTACTCGAAACCATTAAAGTATTTTTATCAAGACATTCTAACATGGCGGTCGTATTGTTGATGTCATGTGGACAAAGGCGAAACTCAAACCATCCAAAGTGATTGGCTGTCATCATCACCGCTACATCAATGACATCACCAGTTATGTAGCGACGTGAAATAATTCCTCGTCCAAAAGTACCTCCATCTTCGTTCGGTCTAGGTACGGGCAAATCAAATGGATCGCCGCAAACTCCACATTTGCCGCCATTGTGGACCCACTGTCTCTGTTAAAAGAATGGAATAATAATTTTTATTATTATCATTATGACTGAATGCATGTTGATGTACAATTCAAGTATTCAACATATTTCGGTTATGTACATGTTTCAGCTTTTTCTTTATAGTTTATTTAAATCTACACGACACGCATTTCTTTCTCGTATTCATGCCCTATACAAAGAACAAAAATTATTAAAAAAAAATTGATATAATATATACATCACTGATTATAACGGTAGCGAAATAGTATGATAATAATTTATAGAGGTAACATTTGTGGTACTTTTGTTTTGATTTCCTGACTTGTATCAATCAAAACTGAGACAAATTGAGGAAACCCTCAAACCAAAAAGCACTAAAACAAAAGGCACTAAATTGACGCCTTCTCGGGTCAAAGCAAATTAATGAGAGAATCAAATCAAACAGTTGATAACTACCAATCGAATTAGAAAGACTTAAAAGGGATGCAAGGTATTACAAAACTATGCAAAAATACAAAAAACCATGAAATATGCCTACATTTACTTCAGCCAATCAATGAGAGAAAATTGATACTTTTCAAAGAAATGTTGGCCCAGTTAAGAAATAGTCATTTGTTTTCAGACGAATGCTTTTAGTCTCAACTTTCCTACTAAGTTTTTAGTCTCAAGTCTTTAGTTTTTCTCCATGACAAATTGTTTTGTCTTGGAAAAAGATTTGTCACTGATTCAAGCTATTGGATGTAAACATAGCCTACGTGTAAATATTTTTTGTTTTTGTTTTCTTCCTCATGATTCCTGCAGTGATTTAATGTCATTCAAATTTTGATGCGCATCCAATGTTTGGTTTCTTCATATCTGAATAACAAACAGGGTTAAAGGACTTTTTGTACAAACGTTTTCGATATAATACAAATATTACTACCTGATATTCACATTAAATGACGAAATGCGAAATACGTCAATCACGGTGTACATAAATTTCATCTTAAAAGTGAAGAAAAGCACAAATACTTTGCTACAATTTATGTCTGAAATATCTCAAATTAGAGAAAAACATCCTAAAAGAAAGATTGTCATTTCATAATTACGTAATAAAGCCATCGGGAAACTCTGAAAACAACATGTTTAATAGTTTTTGGAAGCATAACAGTGAATGTTTCAATCTGTCAAATAACTCAATCTTTCGATCGCCGTTTTTATATACGTTCTGAACAATCTATTGTTCACCGTTTGTTGATTCCAATACCTACTTTAATTCAATTACGACATACGCGTGACATTTAGGTTTTATAACTTTTACTCCGACAAAGGATGCATTTGAAATTTATGTGCTTAAAGATAATATGATTTATATACTTATATCATGTAAAGTGCATATACTATTTTAAAGCTTTAGATGTTTTATCACTATATACAAGTATTTGATACATAGGCGTAACCATATCAACATGTCTAACACTGTCATTTTGTAAATCAAGTTTTGTGGTTAGTTTTACACTATAATTTTCGTCATTAATTAAACAGATCCGTGTGTACTCAGCTGCATACTCCACTTTCAAATTACATTATTTCCAAGTCAAGCGTTCTTACACCCCAATTGTTTGGTAAAATTTCTTTCCATGTACAAGGACCTCTAGATACATAAAGAAATCCTTAACTAATACTCTGCTCCAGAATACCAATATTCCATCTTCTCCTCTTTCTATGGCGTTTTCATTTCATTAAACATACGTTATGCCAGAGAATGTTACTCCTATAAATCTTTTTTTTTTCATTTTCGGGAGCCACACGGCTTGCCAAAAAGAAACTGATACACGGATACGGGGATGAGGGCTTCAAGAGAATTTTCTGTCGATATGGGGAATTTGTTGAACAATACAGATACCCCATCCTAAGAATAGATTTTTTGAACAATACAGATACCCCATCCTAAGAATGGATTTGTTGAACAATACAGATACCCCATCCTAAGAATGGATTTAAATCTGAGGTTGGATTATATACAGTAAACCCCTAGATGTAGAACTAACCTAAATTCAAGAGGTTTCCATGATACAATCAGCGATGGGTGGTGCATACTAGCAAGATAGCACTTCCAGACACCCAGCCTAATCCAAGTGGAAAAATCATAGCTGTTTTGTTTGTTTTTATTTCTTTTTTATAGTGTTTTCATTCGCGATATATCTAATCCTCTGGTACTTATTGGCTCTTCTTCAGCTTTAAATCTTTAAACTAATTCTTGTCTCAATTTATTCCTTACTAATACAAGTACTTCATTTATTACAAAGTAAAGAAACGATCACAAAACCACAAATATTACTATATAATACAAAATGCAAGCGACTCTCTTTCGATTCTTGCCTAACGAGGCCATAGTACACTCTTACAAATTTACAAAGACTGTGCCTGTAGCACGAGATAGCATAGCTAAGAAAAGGCGTAACACGTCTCGACATGCACACACACACTCATTTTACTCATCAAAATGTATAAAAAACAGAAAGAGTACATTATCAAATTTGCCCACCTTAAAAAATATATTAATAAATTGTTCAATCAATCAATTGTTTTTCAGTGAATTCCCTGCATCAGCTAAGTAGTTTTCTTCCCTGTAAACATACTTGCAAATATAATGATACATGCATGTGTATGTCTTTAAATCGCCGAAATCAGCCTACTTGTTGAGGTCTCGCCTAAACATAGCCACTAATAGTATTTAAAAGTTTTCCTTTAACTGAAAAATGATGAATTCTCTTATCTTTAAGGTGTGTTCAATGATGAAGTACGGTAGACCATGTGTAACGATAGCTGCCTTCCCAGGTTGGACAAGCAGAGGATAGTCCATGTTACGTCATCACTCTAAGTGCACATGAAGTAGTTGATTCTGTGTGATAATGATATGAATCTTCCCTTGGCTTCTTATAATCATTAATATATCAATATTAGTCTACAGAAATTAGTTCTACCTATTTTATTCATACGCATATATAGAAGCTTCAATAAAGAGGAACGCCTTGGCTCCGTGGTTACCGTGTTCCCCCTTCTGATCGTGAGGTCCATCAGATGAATTTTTGTTTTTTCGGGAAGGACAATCAAAACTAAAATCCAGTGTCACGATAGGTTAAGCCAAGTTTAAGAACGTTTACCTCATTCTCCAAAGGCCATTGGCACTGAGGATAGGCCAAATGTAAAACCATACAACGGTATGCGGCGAGATCTCCATATAAGTGAAATATTCTTAAGTGGGAAGTTAAATAACACTAAAGCCAACCAGCATACGATTCAATACTTAAGTCTTTATAACACGGTGGTGTAAAGATTTAGATAGAGGAGGATGTTTGGCAACATATAATATAGAGGAAGACCATTCACTTTCCGCAAGAAAACATGGATTAACCTGGACAAAGATTTGTAGAATATTCAGAGAATGTACAAAATAATTTTTCTTCAATTTCTTCGCAAAGTTAAGGCAAAGGAAATTTAAACGAATTAACTTTAGTTAGGTTTAAAAGAGGCTTGAAAGTGAAATTAAGCAATTCACGTTTTAAATCATAAAAATTTTGTGACGCTTTGTTTTATTTGTTTTGAACTAGGTCAATTAAATATTCGTTCTCTAAGTAATACAAACTATATCGGACAGAGTTAAGTGATAAATAGGTATGTCTCCTTTGTGAAGTAACAGTATAACTGACAGTAAACACCATGTAAATGTTGTCAAGGTCACGATAGGTCAGACGCGATATTTGATATATGTTACATCTATGACAAATGTGGTATACATTGTTAACTTTCATAAATATATTAACATGAATGACAACAGCAACTATTCCTGTGATGTATTTTTCACAATTACAGAGATGGTACAGTTCTCTTGAGATCTAAACACAGTACGGGAAATCGCAATGTTACTACCTGAATTTCTAGGACTTAGAGTTAGTGATTATAGATAAGTTTACGGTAAAGAATCTAATTTTGAAATCAACAGGCACTAAATTTAAATTTGATCGTCCATTGTTCGGTTGGGTTTATTGTTGTTTAACATCCAACTCGAGAATATTTCATTTATACAGAGACGTCAACATGTGCCGGTGAAGGGCGATAAATTTTGTCGATAGAGAGTGTTATTCAAAGGGTTACGACACCTAATGTGACCCGAGACCTCGGAGTTCACTGTCACATCCTAAAGAATGGGACAGTCAACCGCAGCATAGCTCGGATTTGAACCCATGATCTTGCGATCAGAAGGCAAACACTGAGCCATGGGGCCCCAACAGCAGACATAGAAATATTACTACTTGAATATCTACGACTTAAAGTAAGTGTCATAGATAATTTCAAGGGAAACACTCTTAATTCATTGATTGCAATCATACATTACGTGTACATAAATCATATGGAGTGTAATTAGGTAAGACATATCCCTGTATTATGCTGATTACTGTTACCATGGAACAGCAAAGTCGAAAAATGTCTCAGCAACCATTGCATAATGGGAGATTTATCAAACTATCGCGAACCAACATATATGAAAAGTTTCACCAGAATATCATACCCTTTGTATATCAGTAATCTTTTGCATGCTTATTAAAAAAAACAGATAATAAAAAATGATATTGAATAGAGAGAGACTTATATCTATGCATGTGGGAAAAAAATCGTCAAATACTACATGGGCCCTAGTTTAAGGAAAATGATATGTAAATACATTTTGCATGATTCCCAGACCATATAGCCATAGAATTAAATTAATTCTCGGAATATTCCGAATTTTACACGCTTAGCTAATCAGGTTTCAGAATCAGTAAAAGGTGAGTGAAATTGCAGCAAATCATCAAATGAGAAATGACCCAAATTCATGATGACTAGTCGGTGCAATACATTGAATCGAATGTGTGTTTTTATTCATGTTAACATAATAAGACATCCATTAGCTCATCTATTACAAATTGACATAAAACAAACTTGCCCATCTTTTCCGCAAACGAGTGTAAAAGGTAAAAAGAACTCAAAACAAAGGAAACAGAAGGAAGTGATAAACAATTAATAACATGAGATTTAAACAGCACAAAGTACACTGACCCCTCAATGCCTTTTCACCTAGAGTTCAAGAAATGTAAATTTCAAATTGTTATAAAACGGTTTTTTATGTTTACACATATGATTTGAAGTTGAAAATGAGAAAAACACATTTTTCCGCGTGTCACACTCAACAAATTTTATTATAACAAGAACAAAGGTAACGACAGAAATTGCGAAATTAGAGGTTACTTTGCATAATGCTACATCCCTGGTATTTGATTTCTAAATCTTTGAAAATTGAGCACTGCTACTTTTTTGGTAGGAAAAATCGTATAAGGAATTCGATTCGCATTCTAGATTGTGAACAAATGCATTTTGTTACAAAACATAGATTTCTCCGGTTACCTGATTAAGACATTGGGCTCATGATGGGTGTGACCGGTCGATAGGAGATGCTAACTCTTCCTAGGCACCTGGTCCCATATTTCATGTATCGAAGGGTCTGTGATTGTCAAACTCTTTACTTGGTATTCCTTATAGGAATTATGAGATCGATCTTTGTTTGTTACTTTAACCTTTTCACAACAGTAATTTTTTCAATGTCAGAAAGTCATCTTTCCCACTCTTTGCACATTACCTTCTTCCTTGAAACGATTGGAAGCGTATTTTTAATCAGAAGATAAAGACATTTTGCCATTAAAAATTGTTCCTACGTACGTACTCTTTTTTCATTATATCATTTTTCCACAAAGCATTTTAGACACAGGAATTCGAAAATCCAGTTATTTAAAGAATACAATTGTCTCTATAAATGACTATATATAGATGGCCTTTTTTCCCATCGCAGATTGCAAAGACTTTATTTCTGTTTAAACCTTGGTGCAGATAGTATACTTATATCAACCCGTATGTACGGTGTAACCTGCCTTAGCGACTCATTGAATAACGTATTTCCTATCTTATGTGACCTAAATGTATGGTTCCCCAGATTACTTTTTCCCTTTTCCAACAAAAATCACCTGATGGAAGAGACCATTTGAGATGCGTGACCCTTTTTGTTTTCTCCCTTGGATGGTCATTTAAAACAGGTTTGACTGTATTTGAAATTTACAAGAATTTTGATAAACACAATATTTTCAGTTTAAAGTTTGATGCAGATAATACATTACTTAAAAGATATAACAATAGAATTCGCTTCAAGACCAACTTCTTATAAAAAGTATCTATCTATAATGATACCTTAGTGAAAAGATATTCAAATATGGCGTATTTTTACCGGTCCTTTAAAGCCTGCATTGACTGTTCTTTTTATATCTCTATGGATAGATACGTTTTGCTTGTTTGTTTTGCTTTTGCATTACGCCACACTCGACACTCTTTCAGTCGTATGTGGACGTCATTGTTTATTAATGGAGAAGATAGCCCAGTTTCTAGTGTACCCAGAACGCAACCACCGGACTTCAGCAAGTAAAATGGCAAAATTTTTCAAACAATCAATTAAGGTTCCAGCAGGACTCGAACCCGCGCTGACTAGAGGTGAGATATTTAGTAGTGAAAAGCGCAATGCTCTAACCATTCGGCCACGGAGGCTCCCCTTATAGATAAGTTTTATTGTATAATTAACTCAGAAGGCAATGCTACAGATTTATATAACTAGATATATTACCTGAAATCCACCACAGTTTAAAGAATTATCATTGTAGTTTACAGGAGCTCCTCTAAATTCTCTCCATAATGACGATCTTTGGGGTGGATCCATTAGGTACCCATGTCCCGTTATTCCTTTTACAGAAACACATAGAATATACACAAGCTTCAAAGCAATTACTAGAAGCATTCTTATTTGTCCTTTGTGTCTTCTTCTTTGGTAAAGCCTTGTGAATGTTAATACTTAATTTGGCTACTGAGAAAATATAAATACACGTCTATAACACATAGAATACACATGATTTAGAAAGTATCCTCAGGGTGGCACGATCGTTACCAGTATATTATAAGCTAGCCACTGCTGAGGGGATATAAGACTGGCAGATAATTAATAATCTCCTTTTGATTTCTACACTTCATCATCATAATGAAAATTTGGGGAAATAAACCACGTAAGTTTCTTGCTTGAGCTCCTTTGTCCTGGTTGCCCCCGGATAATCACTAATTTCGCACTGAACTCTGAATAAGATGAAGTACTTTTGAGGAAATTTGTTTCGTCATTTAGTTTACCGCTCTGGTTGCTTTTTAAAGAATGGTTGTAATGTGAGTCGCGTATATATTATCTTCCTACGACATAATATTTTCTTTAGATCTTGACAATTCAAAGACGTTTTAGTATTTCTTGTTACACAGAGTCAGAAACAAGCTTATAACATATTGAACTGGGAGAAGTACATTACACAGGTGTCATCGCTACCTTTGTATGGGTCAGTTAAAAAATCATAAGAGCCTGCAAAGAGCCATATTCAAATTTGTTTGAAGGCAGACTGATAGATGACAGTATATTGACCCCAAGAAACTTGTACTGTACATTGTAAAAATGCGGCTTATAATAGTTTACTAGTATCAGTCTGTTTTTCGCAATTGACGTACATTATTGAATTTTTTGTTAATAAAAACTTCCATCGAAAATAACAAAATGAAAATATTGTATTCTGAAGGCTTGCTTGAGTAATACTCATATTAAAACGATCGATCCCTAAGATAAGAAAGTCGAGGGTTTGATTCGCAGTAAAACCACGACTGTAAACGCACTAAGAGCGAGTGTGACCAGTCAACAAGGAATTTCTACTCATCCGTGGCACCTGATCCCACCTCTCAAACGTCAGAGATCCGTGTTTTCCATATTTTTTCGGATTTTTACGTTGTTTTGTGGAAGAATGGTGAGACGACTTTTGTCATATTAAGAAAATAAATACAGGGGTACAGTGTTAAATATTGTCTTGACTAATTAAAATGCTTAAATAATTAGGGTGAAGTTTGGCATCTTTGAAACATGGAATAATGACATATGTTGTCGTATCGAGACATTAGTATCAGAGTTGGAGTGGCCGTCCCAAAACCAGATAATCAAGGGTTTGAGTCCCAGCTATGGCATGGGGGATTTTTCCAGTCCTTCTGATACTAACGTGAACAAAAGGACCATGGTCCACATTGCCTACCTGAGCCACAATGGTTCTTATTGTTAAACTAGCATAATAAGATATCTTCTAGTTACTACAACAAACTTAAAAGTGACATTACATATATACACACCAAAAAGTAGCATTCCCACAAGTCATCATCATAATTATATTTCAGACCATTATTGTAGCCTCAACCTATATCCTGGGGCCACCATTTGTGCAAATTTGACACTATATAGTGATGCTCTCACATTATGTCATCAAAATCTGTTTTTGAGAAGATTTTTAAAGATATTTACATGTCTAAATCTTTTTTAAACTTTGGCCACTATTTTGGTCTCATCCTGACCCCATGGGTAACCATTTGGGTAATCGTTAACCTGCACTCTATAGGAATGCTTTCACTGTAGTTTTGTAAAATTTGTCAAGTACTTCTTGAAAAGGGAGATTTTTAAAGACATACACGAAATTTTAAATATTTTTCAATTATCTCCCCTTATATAAAAGGCCGACCCTTCATTTGAACAACTTTGAACCCCCCCCCCTTTTACCTAAATATACTCTATGCCAAGTTTTTTTTAAAATTGGTCCGTTGCAATTGGTTTTTGAGTAGAACATTTTAAAGACATGCACTCACTTTTACTAGACATCAATTATCTCTCTTTGAATTACGTCAAGTTCGTTTGAAATTGGCCCATTGGTTATAGAGAAGAACATTTTTTAAGACATTGATCCAATATTTGATATTTGTCAAGTTTCTTCCCTTGTATAAGGGTCTGACCCTTCATTTGAACTTGAATCCCCTTAACTTCAGTGCATATATACATTATGCCTAGTGCACTTGAAATTTGCCCAGTGGTTCTGGAGAAGATGAAAATGTGAAAAGTTTACGACAACGACCACGGCACCAACGACGACAACAATAACAACTACTGACAGCGGACACATTTTGATTGGAAACGTTCACCTGACCCTTTGGCTATGGTGAGCAAAAAACCGACGCCCGGAGTCATTAAAAATATTGGCACTCCCTGGCTCCCACATCTCAATTACGCTTAGTGCTGAACGCTGTCCTACATTTGAATACCTTCATCGGAATTCGATGATGTTTTCATGGGAATTAGGTATAAACGTTGGAAATTAAATAGCATTTAATCAAGCAAACAATTTCTTTAGTTGAAACCTGATAACGTTGAACGGCTTTGTCTTTGGCCAATTATTGACATCAGTATACCGTAGAATCTTAATATCAAAATCTCTAGATCATTCTCATCTTCTGTGAGTTAGAAAGAGAGTTTCAATTTGCATAGTTCTCGTTTAAAAGATGTATGATATGGTATGGTATTGATGTTTAACGTCCCACTCAAGAATATTTCACTCATATGGAGCGTCACCGTGCGCCAGTGAAGGGCTACACATTTTGCCTATGCTCGGCACTGCTGGCCGTAGAGTAGGGATGGTTCTTTAAAGTGCCAACACCTACTGTGACACGGGACCTCGGTTTTTACTGTCTCATCCGAAGGACAGGGACGGCAAACCGCGGAGTGGCGCTGACGCGGCTCGAACCCGGAACCTCCGATTCGCAGTCGAACACGCTAACCACTCGACCACGGACACTCCTTAAAAGATAGAATGATCAGCAGCTAGTGTATTATGCTGATGTAGGAATAAAATTCTTATTATTTCGTTAAATAACACAAAACTATCGATATCTGTTTGGGAATTTAAGAAAGAATTTTGGATAGGATGATGGATGTTTTAAAACTTCTGGTCTCCTTTTAAGTGATTCGTGGGCTTGATTATGTCATAATATTCAGTACATCTAATCAGCGAAGTAATGATAAATACATGTACATAGTGATGACATTAACATGCTTATGCAATAAATCTGGGTTTGTACTGGATATTTTAACATAAAAAATTACACCTTAACTTACATGCTGGGAGCCTCCGTGGCCGAGTGGTTAGCGTGTTCAACTTCGAGCCGAGGGGTCCGGGGTTCGATTCCCGCAGCGTCACTCCTTGGTTGACCGTCCCTGTCTTTCGGATGAGACAGTAAAAACCGAGGTCCCGTGTCACAGTAGGTGTTGGCACGTTAAAGAACTCTCCCTGCTCTACGGCTAGCAGTGCCGAGGACAGGCAAAATTTGTCGCCCTTCACCGGTACACGGTGACGTCTCCATATGAGTGAAATATTCTTGAGTGGAACGTTAAACAACAACACAACAACTTACATGCTTTCTCCCCCTTGGCACCTGATCCCATCTCTCGTGTGTCTAAGAGTCTGTGTTTACAAAACTCTTTGTTTTGTCTTCCTTATAGGAATTATGAGATCGATCACTGTTCATTACCTTTACATTTTCATCAAAGGCAATTTAACATGGATTGATTTAAATTCAATCCTAACAAGCAGTG
>JACSZP010036812.1:0-13411 GCA_016161895.1 Pinna nobilis | reverse complement strand
GTAATTAGATGATCGTGGGCTAAAAATTCAAGTAGTATATATCTATTTGATAAATTAACGCTCTTGACAATTCATGCCAGAAGTATTTTGTAAGCTATACAGATATTTTTCCGAAGTTTACTGATTCCGGTATAATATGAACTACACATTTATACGTATCTACTCTGATTTTTCAATCGGTCAAAGTGAGAATATATAAATGTTTATATGTAATTTCTTTAGCAACATTTATACTATTTGTTTTAAGTATTTGTAAATTGTTTATTCCTAACGTATATACGTAATGATGAGAAATGATACGACGGAAAAGACAAGAATATAAATGTTTGGGGATGACATCCAGTATTTAGTCTCTTTGATAATGTACGAAGAGTAAACGAAGTGAGATGGTTAATATTTGTTGTTGATATATTACGGTCAATTCAGTAAAAAATTAAAATGATGAAAACTCCTGCATTGCTGTTAGGAGATCAAATGTCTTAATATTTTAGAATTGGTATTTACAACGGGTCATTTTCTCCATTTTCTCAGAGCTTTTTATATATACGTGCATAGGTAAGAAAGTAGCGATTGTATATATGGATACAAATTATAAAGGGAAATATATAATATGCATAAGTAAAACGTGAATGTGAGTGAATGTGTTATAGACTGTTAATTTCATTTGATTGCCGTTATAAATTTCATCTTGCTTTTTACAAATTTTTCAATCGTACATGAATTACTGATGCAAACCATAGAAAATATGGAACTTTTATCTTACAAATAATAAATTTAATCACACAATAATAATTCCAATGGAAATTCTAAGGAGTACCTATCATTACAACTAGTGTATGCATGCTCAATAGACAAAAATGAACAAAAAATTATCAACGGCTTTCATTTCAAGCCACTCGATTTGGATTGTTCACACATGTTTTCCTGGTATATTATTCTGTTATTATCCTTTTTACGTTGAACGATGTACACGCAAAACTCCTTCAAGAATCCGAATCCTAGTATATTAATGTACATGTATGACATGCTCTATAAATAAAACTTCTTAAAATAAAACAACAAAAACTCAGATTTTATCACCTGTCTTAGAAATTTGACGTCACATTGCTGAAACTTATCTAAGGGTCATCTGACTACAGATGAAAAAGACAATGTTGCTGAATATATAGCAGTTGAATATTTATCGGTACATCACTTTATGTGTTCATGTTAGAGTTTCACCTGAACTGAATTGTACGTGGTATCGGGTAAGCATTCGCAACACATGGTTCCACAAAGATACAAGATAGTGGAAGAGAATTGAAATGAAACAGTTATAACAGCAATGATATTGATAAGAAATGAGAATGATAATGAAAATGATAATAATAACAATGATGATTATAAAAAATAATGAAACAAATAAAAACATTACCAATTATGATAGCAATAACTAGAATATAAATGTTAGTAAAAATGATTATGTAATAATAATAATAATAATAATAATAATAATAATAATAATAATAATAGTAATAATAATAGTAATTAAAATAATAATAATAAAAAAGAATAATAATAATAATAATACCAACAACATAGACAAATATGTTATAAATTGTGATTCAAACCGAATAAAACAGATATTGTATTACTTATTTATAATTTCTTTGAATAAATTGTCGGACTTAAAATTTATAAGCACTTTTTTGCAGTAAATGAAAAATTCTAATTGAAAGGAAATATGAATATTTTCCCATAATTGTCCGTCCCCTCAAAAGGGTTTAATGAACGGGTGATAAAACCGATTAGGTATACCATAAGTCTATTGTGTTACCGTATGACGGCATACGCGTTTCAAACGTCCCCTTCATCAAATTAAATGGGCTATTTTACAATATAACAATTGAAGTAAAAGCAATCATAAGGTCAAAATATTAATTAAAGAATGAAATTGAATTTTGACAGTTTTGTCAGATAACAAAGTTTGGAAAGACAGTATGTATGAGGCTGAAAACCTCGAGTCGCTGAAATTTAAAATAATAATCATCATACTGTATCATTTTAAATTTCTATTGCACATATGAGACCAAAAAAACCTTCAAAATGATGGAAAAGTCAAATTGTTATGCATACATATTCATGAGCTCGCATTTTAGCAAAGTGCTCAACTTGACTCTGTGAATCAGACACACTGACTGCAAAGACAAATATCACACATACAGACACTTACACAAAAAGTGTACACATACATTGCTCCATACAAATATTTGCTTATTAGCGTTAATTGTCTCTAACTGAAATATTAAAATTTCATAAAAAAGTGTGTTTTTACATGATGAATTTTAGTGTAAAATTCTCATGAATTTTTATTTGTGTATTTATGCTATTGGTAAACAATCTAAGATAAACTAAAATATAAGTTAACATATCCATGACTATAGTTTTAATGACAAGTCACACAGTAGTCCTAGGTATACTTGTACATGTATGTAGTTGTTGTTTAGATACATATGCACGGGTGTTATGTGTGCATGTTAGCTTTCATCTTATCAGTTATGCGACACAACAATAATATAGATATATTCTCTCTGTGTTTTTATGGTCTATTCTCCATACCTCATTTCCATCTTTTTATTAGAGGCAAAGGTCACATAGCATTTGCTCATCCAGCCTTTATCGTCGCTGTCATGCCTTGTTTAATATTCAAATGTGCTCGTATATTGAAACGCAATGCTATTACACAATAGAATATACTTATAATCTACACAAAAAGTATTGATGATTACTGTCGGCAATGTTATACTAATTATACATGCTAATAATTTTGTTTTTATCGTAATTAGTCTACACTATAAATACATCAGTATTAAATAATGATGTTTGTAAAGTCTTCTGTTGAATATTCGAACTCGGATACATAGAAACCGAAGGGAAATAAATTTTTCTTTCAGAACAAATGGTTTTCAAAGTAACTGAGTCAAAACAGTAATAAATAAAATCATTCCAAAATAAGTGGGACTTCAACATGTCAGAATTCAATGTGGATAGGTTATTTAGTAGTTGAAAAAATAAGACTCTTGAGTTTTCTAGTTCTTAGATGTTTTCTACATATCCTTGCATAATACATACAAAATTACCGAATTTTGATTTCTCCGCTAGAAATTATGATTTGCAAGTCAAGTGACCTTGAACTGTAAAAATTTCCAGGATCAGATGTAGATTTTGGTGAGCGCTGTTGATCCAATAAATATCAAAGCGATAAAAATATTAAGAGAGATTTATAAACATTTAGGTATCCCCCAAATCAACATTATAATCTGTAATTTTGCATCATAAAAATGAAAAATAATAATAATAAAAAAATCACCGGAGATAATATCATTCTTTCACTTGATATTATATACGTACATTTTCTGTTCTAACAACCGCAAAGGAAGATCATATCTTAAATTCAATATACGACTGAACAACCTATAAATGCTACCGTAAGTGACGTCATTATGACATATACGTATCTACTAAATACGTCATAAAATTTGGAAGATCATGATTTATAAAGTTCTGATACCACAGCTTGATAATGAAATAATTAATACTTTACTTACTTTCCAGTTCAATATTTTTAAATAATCAAGGATAAATCTTTTTGCAAGGTTCTATGTCTTGATCTATTTACTCCGAATTTACATAATTATAAACTTGTGTTAGCTTGGTGATCTTTACCCAGACACATTTTATCTGAGGTTTCCCCTCCATTACCGTGTATCTGAAAAATTTTTGAGTCTATGGTAAAATAATACAAAGACAAAAAAGCAAGCTAAATTTAAAAAAAAGAGCTTTTCTACTTGAAATCAAATTGTGCTGTAATAACCGAAGAACATAAATGGTGTGTAAGAAATTATCTAATCAAACAATTAGAAGAATAATCTTATTCTTCCAAGTCTCCGTTAACTTTTCGGTAGCTAAAGCTTTCCAGCGTCCCCATCAGTTTAATTCATTACCAAATACAACAAAAGAACAAAATGTAACTGTATGATTGCGTGTGTATTCATTATATGATGCATATTTTATGTCCCCGAGTTGTCATTGCATGATATAGCATACACCAGTTCAAATATAACTATACTATTTTACCTTCTACAAAACCCGACAACTCAGGGCCATATTGCTGGTAATCGAGATCAGCTCCAGGTTTTTTCCCATTTGTTCATGGCATTAATAACAGCATTGGGAATACCAGCTCTCGGTGATCTTCGAGATGTGTTTCAAATCATATTTTGATGTAAAGATTATTCAGAGAAATATTTACCTTACATATATATCTGATGGCTAATATTGTAATGCTAAAAGACGAGCCTTTAAATAGTTGATAGAGATCGCGATATTTATTAATAATTAACTGACCTCAAGCTTCAATCACAGAATTTGAAATTGAAATCGATTCGAAACAGATGTTGGTGTAAAGTCATTACTATTATGCTGAGGCAAATATGAAAATGTTTAGAACATTTGTTTAGATAATGCGAGTGTATGGAACTCCTCTTGCTCGAAGGTAAAAATGTGACTCAAATAATGATACAAGAATATGACAATAGTTAGTTATGTAGTGGCATTATGGATACATATCTAAGAGTGAAAGACAACGGTACATATGTTTAGACATTTCCTACACAAAACCTATAAAGAAAAAAGAGTCATGATATCAAAAACAAGATCTTTTATGCAGAGAGATTTTTGCACCGTGGCGCCGGCATATAAATTCCGAGAATAAAAATTGGTCTGAGTAAGATAAGGGCACAGGGAGAGACACACGCTGGTGTCAATCATGGCTGTTCTATTGTATATTTCCCCTCTTCTCAATATTTTTCCTCTATAACAATCTGAAGGCGGTTATGACATTCTAGTGAAAGATACACCCCACAAGTGTTCAAAAATGTTTGAGAATAAAGACATAGCTTTCTGGCTCTGCTTTTTACTAATGGTGTGTACGGGAGATTAATGGTCTGTGTTCCAGTGTGTGAGCCTCTGAAATATTCTCAGCGATGACTGAGTTTTATAAATGCCTATTTGGATAACGTATTGAGCTGTACATCTTCCATCCGTACTGTACATTGACTTCCATTTCTAATTGTTTTGATATGTGTTAAAACCTTGATTGATAGATGATGATTTTCTAATTCTTTTGTAATGTGTAAAGATGGCCGGCTTAAAAATTCAATGCATTTTCGTATTCTTCGAAATTATTTAAAATCAACTATAACTATAGAGAGAGGCAGAAGGCGAGAGATCAAGAATCAAACTCTAGGTGTACGTCTATCAATAAGACAGCATCCGGGTATCTTACTCAACCACTAATATCATGAAATAAGTGTGCATCGGAAATAACATAGAGCATAGGCTAACCTGATTAAAAAGAATTTCCAAGGGATGATGATAGCATGGTCACACATAATAGATGCTGTCTTAATTATAGAAGTAATTTTCAACTTTGGGAAATTCACTATGGTAGGTCTTCACTTCAGTGGGTTAATAAGGCAGATTTAAGTTGAATTTTTGTCGAATTCTAGTCGTTAGTTTTTATATATGTATTTGCTGTGAACGTTTTCCCAAAATGCATTCGAAACCAAATAAAAACAATCATATATTTTTCTGAACGTTGAGAAATGACAGTATTTAAGAAATGTACTAGATCAGAGGAGGATTGGATCAAAATATAAAAATATACCTCTATAAGGAAATTAAGTAAATGTAGAAAAATTTTATTCATTTTTCTCTACGAACCCATTTGTAGGGCCGAGATGAAGTCATTCAGACATCAAATGAACGCATATATCTGAGTAGGGCATGTATAAGCTACTACACTTTCCAATCAATTTGAAAGTTCTATTTTTGCGCAATGAGGTTATCTTTTTTTTTCTTTTAGATTACCACAGGTTGTGGATGATCGTCGAGTCTCCATCAATGAAACATACAAGTAACAACTTTTTAAAAAAAACGATGATGAAATTGTGTATCGACTCAAACACAAAAAGTTTAGTGCTTAAGTGGCAGCGTTTGAATGAAACGGGAGGTAACCAATGGTCCAATCCATCTTGCACTATTATTAAACTGCATTTAATGTTAGCTTATCCATATATCTAAGCATTCCCCTCAATAAAAATAACGAAATTATGGTTTATTTAGAATGAAAAAATCAAGTGCACAAAAATCTAACCACTAAACACTTCCTTCATTTTCAATCAAAAGTTCATATCATATGAAAAATTATACCAATTTTTCATCAAAAGTGTTGTTTATTTATACTGACCATTATTCCTTAGGGAACACTACTAAATCAAATCAGGTGATTCCAGTTTTAAAATATATATCACTATTAAAAGCTATTTCCACGCATAACCAACCGTAAAAATGATAGATGATAGCTCGGACCTTCAAACGGTAACAGCGACTTGATGTCTACTACATAGCGGTTCTAAATATATTTCTAAATCACAACTGTCAATCTTGACCTATTTTCCTTTATTCCTGCATAGATTTAAAACGGTACATTTCTGTGTTTACATTTTTATTTCTGCGCATTCATTTTCGTTTCTCCACAAGCTTTCCAGTTGAAAGTTCTATGTGCAGAATTATGGAATTCCTTTCTTAAATTGGATACATTTCTCTTTTAAAAAGGGACAATTTTGTTTCAAAACATTTTTTAAACTAGAAATATTTCTATACTTATAATGATTCGAATCCATACCCTTTCCTTTTTATAAAATGATCAAGTAAACAAATGAAATTAATTTTCAGAGACCGTGTTGTAATTATATACTTCAAAACACATCGTTAGATATTTACAAATTTAAAATGTATTGCTTTTGTAATTTCTAATTCCTCTGATTGAAAATATGATAAACAATCATGCTTCTTTTCCTAACGTCAGATTTCCTCACCCACTTTATTCAGACCTTGTTAATATATAGAGCACGTTAAATGGTACAGAACTTCATTTCATTTTTATTTCTTTTAGTGCTGTTTAGAAAGGTCAACGATTCAGCGGTCATAAGCGGCTAGAAAATTAACATTAAGGATGAAGGCCAATGAAAAAGTATATAAATGCACTGGGTAATATGTACATGTTTGCTAAAGTAAACTTTTTACATAAACTGATGTTTATACAAAGTTTTGTTTACATCTGTATTTAAGACATCTCACCATGGTGTAGTGCTTGAGAAGTATAAACATCTCGGCTCGTGGCATTTATCAATCTACAGCAAAAGTTATTATGGATTTATCAAATTCCGAATCTGACTGTTAACGATCATTCGGTCCCGAATCGGTTTTGTTTTTTACATCCAACTGACTTATGTCTCCTTGGTGTATATTAAAGTGCATTTCATGCAATGATAGTTAGAGCAAACGGTTCGTATCACTTTAAATGATGGTAACACAACGATTCTGAGATTTGTTACGGCTGACAATGGATAAAAATGAAAGAGTTGATAGAAAAATGACGATAAATAACGTCGACTGGGGAAAGAGGCAAGTGGAGTATACTTGGCGAGATGGAATTCAAGTGATTTAAAATTCAAAGAAATATTCAAAATTCTATTTTAGACGGGATGTCGAGACATTCAGACTGATAGATGGATGTTTAATGAGGAAACCTAGCGGTACTAACGTACAGGTACTGAAGAGACAGTAAAAAGTTGCTGATAAAATCAGTCCCTTCGTGTACCGTCACCGACCTCTCATTTGATAGAAATCATATTCAAATTTTCATCACAAATGCATTCGCGTGTTTAACACTTCCGTACCTTTTTAACATACGTACATATATAAATTTTATCATGTGTATAAAACGTGTTGTTTGGAAATTTATTCATAAAACCCTTCTTTATCGGCATTTACGAAAAAAAATTCTCGTATCAATGGTTTGTTCGTATGTCCGTTGAATTTACTTACTTGCATACATATTACATAAAATCTACTCTAGAAAACTACAGTTTTACATTGTTAATAAAAGAGTATGACGTTGTAACGGGTGTTTCATGCCAACAGGGGGCGCTGCCTCCTTCGGACACCTGGTCTCATCTCGCTATGGATTTGTAATTGTTTTCCACGCTGAAACCATTATTACTGCAAACTTGTCATATCTATTTGAGCCTCGATTTTCTAATATCCCTCGGTACTTCTTAAAATCTAATTCGCCTTAATTTACCAATGATTTAAAGGTACCAAAATAACTTCTGAATTTAACAAACCTAGGATGGCGCATCATGCAAAATAATAAAATTAACGTTTAATCTAATATATTTTTCCGTCTAAACTAAAGGAATTTATTGAGATATATTCTCCATTACATGTGCCACTTCAAGATTTTATAGAACATAAATTGCTGTAAATTTCTGAAACAGCTCGCAATTTATGATTTTGTTCAGGGTAACAAATTCCATTTTAGTGGCAACAAAGTCGATCGTTTTCTTCCAAAGTTATAGCTTCGAGACATTTTCCTAGGTGTACTTTTAAAATTAGTGTACAAACAGATCAACAGCGTGTTGTATATCTTACAAATTATCTATATTGCAGGACAAGCACACTATTATCATGTTTTGCCAAATAGGACTTTTTCATCTTTCTCAGATCTGGATTTAAATTCAAAAATGTTATTATAGTCCCACCATCCTTTGAGTAATAGTAAAAATTACTCAGCTTTCAGTATTAAATAAACATAATGAATTACTTAAAATATAATACAAACATAAAAAGTTTTTATTGAATTTGAAATTCAAAGAGATAATGAATAATGTTTGTTAATTTTATCAGTCTCTAAATAACTGCGATCGTCCCACAAAGATTTGAATATAGTCTAAAAAAATCCACAAAATTCTTAATTTGTATAAAATGTCAAAACAAAATGCAACAAACATGTATGTTGCAATAAAAGTATTTAGAGTAGTCTGAGTTCCATGATATCATGTTCGTCTTTAGATACTGAGGTCACGGGTTCATATCCTCTCCATGGGAGCGACTGGCTTTGTCTGACCTTTGGGTGAGACATTAAAACCCCAGGCTTAGTAATGCAGAAGGTATTTGTACCTTGAAGAAAGGTAAATGTGATGTGATGTTAGAAACCTAAGTATAGGCCAATATTGGACTAGGATTCAGGGACGTCTCCATATTAGTATAAGTGTCTTGAGTGAGACGTAAAATAATAATACAACCAACAACTATATCAGGTCTGTGAGCGTGTGTGCATTCAAGGTTCCGATGCTCACGTTTTTGGCAAGTGTTAAGGTGAAAAACAACAATGAAATGAATATTTCGTAATCACCTAAAGCAAACGTAATTATTCCGTTACATAATATTACACTGAACAAAACATTTGTTTGGAGCTGAAGCCACCGAAGGGTATCGGAATTATCCAATATACGTAATCTGTCGCAGATCAGCCATGATAAGTGGACGCTTTGTAGAAAAGCAAAATATATTAAACACGTATTTCTGTAAATAAAAGAGACAGAAATATTTGGTCGGCTTTTGTTTTCGATCTATTGAATAAAAATTATTTGATTTGGGTTTATGGCGTATGTTTATACCACGTACAAATTTATTTTTCAGTTATACTGTGACGGTGGTATCAAACTGACGAAGACTATTTTGACCTATCATTTGCAGTAACATACCTTTAAAAATGCCTAATTAACAGTCAACAGGAACCTCGGTTTTTATTGTCTCACCCAGTTTATATCGTGGCATGGATTCAAAGCCTAGCCCTATGCGGTATGCATACTACCGCAGATCATGACCAACTCAAAAAGACTGCTAATTTCATTCATTAAACATTTGCTATGTACAATATTATTCGTGGCGGGTGTGATCATTGGGCAGGGGAAGATAACTCCTCCATGGCACCTGATCTCACCTCTGAAATTATAGGGACCCGTGTTTGTCCAAAATTTACCTAACTGGTTTTTTCTCCTTATTTTTCTGTCGATTTATACCAAGGTATCTGTGATTTTCATATCTAAAGATTCGAGTTAAACAAACTAAATCTCCGGTTACCAACTGGAGTCGGGATACTACAATTAACAATTTTGTAGTAAGTCGACATCATTCATCACTCGAGATGATAAATTATATTTACTCCGAACCTTATTTAAACACGACAGCAAACCATCTGCACCTTCGATATCACTATCTTGTAGTGGTGAGACAATGCTCACTCCTCGCACCTTTGTTGTTCAGATATCCCTATCTCTGTTTAACGTCCTGTATCCCATTTGCTTAATTTACAACATTTTAGACGGTGATATATGCACCATCATAGTCTGACAGTAATAATGGACTAATAATCACATTTAAATATTGGTCATTAATGCAATTCGCGATAAGAAAGATGGGTCTGTCCAGTAATTATTTGAAATATTGATACTTAGATAATAGAATCGTATTCTGCCAAGTCGGTTTACATGTAGATATATCTCATACAGCGTACGAACATATGGCTGATATAGCAGAGATACGTCGCAGATAAATATATTGAATGGGCTTACGAGTGTGTAACTGTGGATCCCCGCTACAGAATATATTCTAACGTCTTATGAAAACATTTTACATTGATAATTTCATATTTCTATCATATTCATAGCCAGGTTACCCATTACTTTTTTCAGTAATAAAGAAACTATAGTCTCAAAAGGACATACATCATCTAGTTCAGTTTTCGAGGTTATTACACACTATGAGATACAGATTACCATGCGGTAAAGATTTACCGAGATACAAAGGTAATAGATAATGACACTGAATTTTTAAAATCTAACTTTCTCAACAAATATTCTGCAAAGGAATCATTAGTGGCGTATAGAACGGTAGTCTATGCAAGGTTGGCAAGTCGGCTCTCAATTTTCTCTGAATATATCACTAGCAAGTGTACTTTGCTGACTATTTGCTCTGTGAAGGAAGATATTTTCGCGTATTTTTGTATGTCCGGATTTCCGCTTTCAAACCATATAAATGAACATTTTTTGTCAGAATCATCAAACATAGACCCGAATAAATATATATGATTGGTTGGCTAGTACACAGGAGAAAATATACTGTAGGGGAAAATCGCATATTTCTTTAAAAGCCCTATGCATGAATTTTCAAATTTGCAGTGTATGGGAAGCAAGCGAGAGAACAACAAGCTTAAACTGTCGTACTCTATTCAGTTATCTTTAAATCCATCCATACATGATAGTTTCAAGCCATGAAATATGTTTTAATATACATGTAAATCTTAAAATCAGATAGGTCTGCACAGTAACTAACGAGATGTTTCTTGACCTCTAAACGCGGGGTGTCAATGTGAACTTTTAACAAAGGACATGAATGATATTCCGTCAGTTTAAAGGAGTAAAGAAAAATTGAAAATTTATCTCGAGAGATCTGCAGATTAATTTTTCGTCATTATATACTTGTCGATTAATTAGCGGATGATGCTTTTCTTCTGATATTCCTAATATCAAATAGATATGGTGTCTGATACTAAACAAAATGTAAACACCAGGGCCATATCTACATATGTTTACCCATTTATCTTTGTCTCGAACAATACACGGCACTGATGACTATCTTGTACAAACAATATACTTCAATTTTCACACCAACACACGACCTTCGGAAGAAGATGAGTTTATAATTTGTCCAGAAATCAACATCGATTTCTAAATATTTCTTTAGATTTTAAATTGCTAAGGTAACACATTGCACGGTAATTTAGGGTTTGCTTTTTGAAATTATATAGTGGTAATTGTTTAATTCCGTCACAGATATTACACGATAAATGAGGATCTTTGACGAACTAAAAAGGTAATCTGATCTACTTGTATGCAACCATAAGATACTCAGTGATAACGATTTCTGCTCATAAATCCAGAAAATATCGAAATATGGACAAACAATTCAAGGATAATTTTTTTTATATAAAATAAGCTGATTCTGGTTGCGTCATCCATCCATCTGTCAGGTTCCGAGCTGGTAAAGTTGTATACTTTGCGATTTGTTTAAATCCGTTCAACACTCTACATTAAAAGGAATTTGTTTTATCATAATTGTTTAATTCTTATTCAATAAATAATGCAATTTTATCAGAGTAGCATAGTACATGGTATTAATATTTTGTATTTATAAACACTATTTGTAATAATACATGTACTCATAAAGTTATTAGCAAGTTACATCAAAACCAGAGCTTTTCTTCAATTTTTGCATTTTTGAAAAAAACAACATAATCACGAAATAAAAACAAACTTTCTAAATTTAGATTTTACTGCTTTTAAAAAGAGTAATTAGGATAAAGGATGATCTCTGCAAAAGTGAAATATCCTCCATTTGTAGAACTGTTATCCAAAATCATTCCATGACAGTAAAATGTAGGATCATTCTCTAGAAATAAATCCCGGTTTAATCATCTTTTTTTTATCTAATGTCTATTATCTGAAAAAAATGTAAATAACAGTAGTGCATTTAATCACTTCCCATAGAATCAGATACGTCAGAGTTAACATCCTCATTTACCGCCAAACTGTTCTTATCGTCTGCAACATATCTGCTGCCTCTGGGGTTACTCTCACACAGGTAAAGATCTCTCTCTAATTGGTTACGTTGTGTGATAAATTGCGCATCATTTGCATATATGAATTTTCAAATCGTTGTAATGAGACGAAAGGTTTCATTAAAATGCCACGCTGATTTAAAAAAAAGGCTTATTCAGTACGATTACTCTGCATCAAACTTGGATATCGACAGTTATCAATTAGTGACATAGATAGTCCGGACTGTCGGCATTGACGGCAAAAGCTAGAAATTTAAAAGTAATTCAAACAACACAAGTCAGATATCCGATATCGAGATTTTTAATATCAACCTTTCCTCTTGATATCAATTTATCTACAGAAGATCTGTATAACACATTTTATCACGTATTATAATGTGATATTGTTTATATCAAGTTTCAAACGTATTGGTTATCACTAAAATATATTACACGTGTAATCCGAAAATTCAATATATAAATACTCGGTCAATAAAGTAGCGGTGATATGATATAATATAAGAATAAATTTCTATGGATGAAAATTGCATAAATATAGAGTATTTCCCCGTAAAGAACAAAAAAAATCAAAACAATAGTTATATCAAAGTATTATTGAAAATTAGAAGTTTGTTAAGTTAACTACGACTCTCGTTACTCTTTGTGACATTACTTTTTATTTCGATGAATATATATATATACAATCGAGCCTCATTAATCCGGACGCCAATAATCCGGATACTTCGCCTTCGAACGAAATTTCCGAGGAACAAAATTTTCTATATACTGTATATATATATTTGCAGACAATCTAATATACATTTTTAAAAATAGTACCTGCATGACGTAGTGTGTATTACTACT
>JACSZP010036808.1:0-10502 GCA_016161895.1 Pinna nobilis | reverse complement strand
AGAGAGAGAGAGAGAGAGAGAGAGAGAGAGAGAGAGAGAGAGATGCCATGTGTTGTAAGGTTATCCATGTGTTATGTTAAAGGATAATGGGGGGTTGTAAATTACTCGTTGCAAGACAAGGCAGCTGTAACATAAATGTAAATACATCATACACCACACTGCTAGACACTTATCTAGCAAACAGGAAGTCACAAATTCTTCTCCTTTGGGAATGGAATGTTAATAATGGAGGGGGTTCTCACATGCACATATTTCAACCTGGTAAATATCAGAGGTTTTTTGTATCCTATGTGACTTCAGCAAGTGTTATTTAAAATAAATAAAACACTTGATATGCTGCTTGTTTTTGAGAGAGAGAAAGAGAAAAAAAACCAATTTATTCTGTAGTCTGAATTCATAAAAAGTTTTTGGGGGAAAATCACAAATTTTGATTGCTTCTCAGCTAATAGCTAATTAAGGTAAAAAGTTCTAGGCTACATACTTGACAAGAGCCATGAGCTACAATCACACAGAAACTTTGAAAGATGAGCGAGTTTTATACTGCATGCAGTTTCAAAGATGAGTTTTATACTCAGTTTAACTATCAGGGAAAAATCTGTTGTAAATGTGAGTTACTTATTGGGAGACCTGACAACATCTTGCTGGTTTGCATGTGATGCATCTGCTACCAGTATCTAGGTCAGTATGCTATTAGGTTGTACTAATAATACAACACCTAGGCTGCGTGGAGCGTTATAGCATTCATTTTATAATTCATATTAGGTGTCTTACCTGTGCATTACCTCCTGGTAAAGGGTCCTGCAGATTTAGCTAGAAATCTGAAGAGCATAGGTGATAACAGGTATGTAAATTTTTGTTTAAAATTTGTTTGAACAAATATTGTAGCAGCGAGAAGCTGCATGTAAAATAGCACTCTTTATATTTGCATTAGATGTGGAATTGATCTCCCCTGCAACAGGTGAGTTTGTCAGGTAGACCAAGCGTCTGCAAGCAAATGTATCTGAACTTTAGTTCAGAATTATGATCTATTGAACTTATTAGATCTCCTAAACTATGACCTCAGAAAGGTGTGGGGTCACACATACACCATTGTTTAAGGTGAAAAGATTTTCAAATTTTGAATTATTTTCCTCATACTGGTATTGTGTCTGCTTGGTCTATGCTTTTAACTGAAAAAAACAGGACATATTTTGTCTTGATAAAATTGTAAAATTTTCAATTTATCAGGTGGCAAATTTTTGAGGTGATGTCTAATCCAGAGGCATTTTTTTAAGCTTTCTACTTCCATTTGTGGAATTTTAGGTATAAAAACTGAAAAAGAGTTGAAAGTGGTCTATTATGCTCTAATAAATGGTTAAAAAAGTTGTGCATAACACTAGTACATTGTAAATCAAATTAAATAGAAAGCAATCAAGAAAAAATAAACTGTACCTAATATGTGTGATTTGACATTTGAAAGGTTGCCAGCTAGTTTTGGTTATTTAAAACAATTCGGTATTAGGAGGCTTGATTCTTCAATTTCATTTTATAATTTTCGTAAAGGGTGTATTTAATGTTACATGTCAGTACCACTAGTTGTTGTGTGGGGGCGGCCTGGCCAAGTAGTTAGCCTGTTCTACTTCTCATCGACAGATCCAGAGTTTGAGCCAGAGCCATGCTTTGGTTGACTATCCCTAATTTTCGGATGAGACAGTAAAAACTGATGTCCTGTGTCACAGAAGGTGTTGGCAGATTAAAGAACCCTCCCTGTTCAACAGCCATAAGTACCGAACATAGGAAAACTTTGTCATCCTTCACCGGCACACATTGATATCTTCATATCAGTGAAAGGCTCTCGAGTGGGATGTTAAACAACAATACAACCAACTACAGTCTAACCTGCCTAAGCGATCCACTGTATTAAAGAAAAACCTGCCTTATGTGACCTAAATGAGTGGTTCCCAAAATGGATTTTTCCTATATAAATAACCTGAATTAAGAGACCACCTGTCATATGTGACCCTTTTTGCTCCTTCCCTTGGACAGCCTCTTAAAACAGGTTTGACTGTATGTTGTTGTTGCATTGTTGTTGAATGTCTGGTGTAAGAATCTTTTACTCATATGGTGACATCACTGAATGCCAAGGGAGAACATGAAACCATTAGTGAATACTCGTTGCTGAAACTACTTGAGAATTGAGGGGTCTTTTTCCTGCCAACACCTACTGTGACACAAGGGAATCGGATTTTGAACTCATTAACTCCTTAAAAGCAATAGAATCTTCACTGGATCAATGAATTTTTGCAAATTCAAATTTATCATCAGGAGGGATACAAGTTAATATTACATATGAATGACTGCAACTTTTGCTCCAGCACACCTTCTTTAAATGTTGGTGTATTGAAAGTATATGATATAAGAGTACAACATGAAATAGCATGATGGAATAATGAAAAATATGTGTGTGGATAGTGTTTTTATAATGAGGAGGAATACCATTTCATGAGTAATACATACTTTAACCGAAATAATTAATCACAAAAAATTCTCCGCTGTCATACCGAATCATGAAAATATGTGCCATAATCCATACGGAGATGATGATAACATGCACCTTGACATGGATTTGTTACTGCCTATTCTTTTGGAAAAAATAATTGGAATTGATATCCCCATTTTGTTACCCATTAGACTAGCAAGTACTTTGTTATACAGCGAGACCCACTTATATTGAACCCTGATGTATATTATACAATTATTGCACTATTGGCCTCAGTCGATATTGTTTTTGTACTCCATAAATTCTCATATTGAACCAATAATAGCGCAGTAATTGTTTTATTACATTTTGCTAAGATCTTGAAATTTCTATTGATCAACTTGGTTACATTATTTTTTAAGGAAGACAATCATCAACAATCTTATCCTATACAGGCCATAGTAGGCGGAGAAAATGCTGGATGACGTAACAGTACAGAAACGTCACAACAGTGCAATATGATAAATTATCCGGTTCGCAGTGCAATCCAACTTGAAATGATTAAACATGTAACCGTCTCTGGACAAATTATGAAAATGCAGAACGAAATAAATAATGTAATAATGAGATATATTGATGTTTCTCACTTAAATTGAAATGATTTTAATTTCCAGGCTAAGTCTCTTTTTCAACCCAGTTATTTTGTGATCCCTGTTAATTTGAAAAATAATTCGTTCTCCTACGGTTTCATTATAATCTAGGTTTGACAGTATGTACCTTGATATACAGTGGATCCTGGTAAATCTGGATGGTTTTGTAACTCGGAAACAAACCATTTGAATAAATGAATTGTCTGTATTTCAGAATATATTTCTTGTGATGGCTGATGCAGATTTGCCAACCTTGAAATATGTGGGGAGACTCTAAATTTTACTAACCATTAATAAGAAAAATTAAGCTTTTCATGGGAGAGATGTGCTTTTTTCATATTAGTTTTACATAGAAAATAGGGAGACTCCCTAATTATTAGGAAAGACTTAATTGGCAAGTATGCACTGCAATTAGAAAATTTTGTTCACAGCAAATTTTGTCCTGGTAAGTGGTGTTTGTGGATAAATGATATGCTATTATACATGCAGTATGTATGATTATTTGATTGGAATAAATGGTAGCCTATGGGGATACATTCTAGAATCAATGCTAAACTTGGGGCATATCCCAGTTATATGTATGTCCATCCTTCCCTCCGTCTGAGTATAGATACGTGATTTATCCAGCTATTTCCTCCTAATATTTCAGGGCTAAAGTATTCATATTTTGCAGCATATTTAAATATACATAAAATGATGATGTGCATACCCCACAGCATTTTGATTGATTTCAATTATTGTCAAAATGACAGTATTTTAACTTAGTCATTCTTTTTGTAAAGCATGCATATTCACATGTGTACTTCTTACATGAAGACACTTCTATGATTTTTTTCTAATAAATGGTGCAAAAAAAAAAAATAAATTGATTTTGGTAGATGCATATTTACACAGGTGACCTATGCGGCTTGTAGGCGGATGTTTGTTTTTGATGGGGGAGGGAGGGCACCTGCTGCCTGGACAGCATTTGGAAGGATACCATTATATTGAATTCCAATACCTTAATCACAAATACAAAGCAGATAGAAAGATTAAGCCTACACACAGCTGCTGTTATGTGTAGGTAAACATGTATCTTGTCCAGCATTCTATTATCACTTGGTTTCAGGTTTGAAATGTTTTATGGGGAATAATATGAACTATACAAAACTGCTCCTAAAGTTTCATAACAATGGTTTTCCAGTTAGTTCAGGTGAACTAAAGTCCTGTTCTTAAGACAAAGCATTGATATCGTGTTATCTCATTGATCAAAGGCAAGTTTATATACAGGAATTTTCAGGTGTATTTTCACATTATGAAAATTGGAAGGGAATTAAAGAATCTGATATTAAACTCTACATGAAAGTGTACATTTCATAACTGACTACATTTTTGTACCAGTGAATTTTACTTGTACTGAGACTAACTAGTACCGGTATTTGTTTTTGGGACCGCTGTGGGCTTCTGGTTATCATCTTCCCCTTCTGTCCCTGTTTTTTGGATGCAGGGACCGTGAAAACATGTCACAGTAGGTGTTGGAATAATAGAGTCCCCTCCTGCAGCATGGCGTAAGTGTCTAGCATAGGCAAAATTTGTCACCAGCGCCCTCACAGGCACACAGTGATATTTTCCATATACAGTGGAGCTGGTCCATAACAAAGTCAAAGGGGATTGACCATTGACTTGGTTATAGGCATCCTTCATTTTAAGCATCAAAATTTACTTCATATATAGATGTATAGTAAATATTTTCAGGGATTTTATTCCGCTTTGTTATAGCACTGAATTCGCTTTAAGCCGATTCGTTACAGATTGACTCTACTGTAAGTGAAAGATTTTTGAGTGGAATTTTAAAGAACAATACAACCAGCTATCCAGTATTTGATTTTCAGGGGGGAAAAGGGGGAAAAAAAAAAAAAAAAAAAAAAAAAAAAAAATTCCGCTACATGTATCTTGCTCTTCTGTATTCTTACAGAGTGCCAGACATCATTGCTGTAGATTTGTCAAATGATTTTATGCAGATGAAAACCTTGCATAAATCTCTTGTCAAACAGGTACATGTTGACAATTAATTTGTTCCAGTAAATTTTTATGCAAAGTTCTTTAAAAGTTCTTCAGCATCACTAAATTTTGTCCCGCTCTCTTTGTTTTTTTCTCTAGGCTTACTAATGATACCTTGACTATGTACACTAGTAAAAATAGTCACCATAAATCTTGATATTTCTTTGGGATTAGATGTTTATAAAAACTCATGCCTTGTACAAGTACTGCATTAATCCTCAATGCTCAATGGCCACAAGTCCCAAGCAGTTGGAAAATTTGGAGCAATTCATGGGTATCTGGTGATGTCTCCATATGAGTGAAAGATTCTTAATTGTTACGTTCAGGCTTTGATAGATGTCTACTAGAGGCAAGGGAATAGGATAGGTTTTGTTGTTCCCTAGACTGGTCACAAGCAGCTAGAATATTGACAGTGGCAGGGCATTTGGGAAGTTATTTATTGCCCCCTAGTGTTAAAAAAAGAGAAATTGCTAGGTGGCTAGTGTTGAATTTGGAGAGGTTTTCAGATTTCCTATGAGTGAGGAAGTGAGAGATTTTGTCCAATAAAACAATATCAGGAAATTTCGTACCATATAATTATATATAGTGATTTTATACATGTATACAAAAAGGTTGTAAGCATGTAAATATTATTTATCAATAGAACATAGGAGATATCTGTGTATGATTCTTCTTCAATGCCATCACAAACCCAGCGGGCCGCAGTAAGTGAGTTGGCATCTATAGGAGTATACATACTCACTTTACACGATAAAATAGATTTAACATATTTCCTTTGAATCAAGTTTGTACTTGAACTTAATAATTTATGCTTTTTATTGAATGGGAATTCCTAATAAATATCAGAGCATAGTGATCCTCAATGATAAGACTGTCACAATCACTTAGTTCTGTTTTAAAGGTGAAAACGAATATTGCTGTCGTAGTACATGTATATAATGTATAATTTATACTACTGTAGGAGACTGGGCTACCGTTCAAAATTATTTTGCTTTGTAGTATACACCTGAAGACCTACGATAACATTTACTTTTTCCGCTACTGCGTAGGTCACTTTTAATTATATATATACCTTTGTACGTTCCTTTGGACAGGTAAAAATTTATTGTGTAGGTAAAATCTTGTTAACCTCCGTTAGGAAAATGACAATGTGTTAGCCCCATTGCAAGTATATCTTTGTATATATAGATATAGATTGTATGAAGTTGGTCGCCCGACCATGACAGGAATGCGGAGAACTACAATGACATACTTTATACAACCACATACTTAGGTACTGCCCTGGCTGACAGATAACAGTGCAGGTAAGGTAACAAATATTTAAATTTTCACAGCAATTCAACATGAAGTAATTTTCCCAGGCTTTTTCTCTAGTTATTAAGTCGGCTTGGGTATTCATTTTAGGTTCTTGGGAAACTAAAGTTGTTGGCTGAGTAAATCAATATATATAAGTGTCATGTTTTAGAGTCATGTTTTAGATGTATTTTTAGTGACCTATTCATGTTAGCTAGTGATTATTGATGTACTGGCTTGCCTTTTTAGAAAATCTCTCCTTTACTCTCTCTCTCCGTTAATTTTTCTCTTTCTGTCTTTTTCTATCTCTCCTTTACTCTCTCTCTTTTACATTTTCTATCTTTCTCCTTTACTCTCTCATTCTCTCTCTCTACTTCATTTCTCTCTTTACATTATCTCTCTCTCCTTTACTAAACAAATAATCTTGTTTGTCTTTTAACCTTGAATAAAGAGAATGAGGAGGAAAGAGATGTAGGCATAATGTAACCACTCTAATTCTCATGTGAGTTTAGTTGCTGCCTGTGGGAGGACGGTGTCATTGTAGATATCTTGTTCTGAGATTGAATTAAGTGAACACTAACAAGTACTTTGCACAAGCCTGCCTACATACTCCTTTTGCCCTTTACAAATTTCTTCTTTTTTTATGTGAATTGAGGAAGGTTGTTTTATGTTTTAACAAAGGTTTTGTCCATTTAGCAGACTTACGAGACCATTTCAACTCCACCATATACATCACTTTCATTTTATGGTATTGGTTCTCAAGACTTTCTTTGTATTGTATAGAATTATCAGGGATGAAACAACAGCTTTTTAAAAATAAACTGTAATGGTTTCACATATTGCTTTTATCATTGATTTGATAGAGATATTATATATCTAAGCTTTGTTAATAATATTTTATTGCATACTTGTGTGGGCCACTCCCGTAATGTTTTACAGCTCTTGGGCGTCAATATTTGTAGGTTATATTTACAGAGATGTAGAACAACCAGTTCACAGGGGTTATTTAAATTTTGTTACACAACTTTATGTTGGTAAGTACAAGAGGATTAACACTAAAGCACAGCAACCATCTGTTGGTTGTATTGTTGTTTAAAATCCCACTCAAGAATCTTTCACTTATGCTTCTGTCTCAGGGACAGGGGCAGTCAACTGCCTCCATGATGGGAGGATCAAGAGAAAAACATGCAAACCACTTATCTATGGTGGACCCAGCTGTCATCTCTTTCATGCCCAAAGTATCACTTTGTGTTGATGTTGATGTATTTGGTCTACTGCAGCTCACAGCCACTTTTTGGCTTTTTTAGTGGCATGTTTACCAGATCTGATGGTTGCATATGTGATGTGGGTTGATTAATCTTTGGTTGAGTTATGTCCCTTGGACATTGAAAATTTCATAGAATATTCATTTTTTTAATCTGCTGTGATACATTTTGGTTACCATCAGATGTTGAAATAGGAAACCATTTTGGACTTAAATCCGAAGGGATTTTTTGATTTGCACAGGAACCTTTTTTTTCATCTTATTTGGAAGACAGGAAACCCTTCATGCTGCAGTTGGAACTTGTCCTGTAACAATGTCACCGACATTCAAATGCCGTCCTTGTTTAAAATGTACAGTAAGCACTGGCCTCAAAACATTTGTCAGGCACTAAAGTATAATATCATCTAAAATCATGCAGTTCTCTGAATGTCATAAAAAGTATTTGGTAATTTTTTTCTCACATTCGTAATGTTTAATATTGATTAAGTATGACTTAATAGCATTTAAATTCTTTGTTTTGTTTGCGATGATTGAGATGCAGGTGCCCTGGTTATTGTTAAGGTAGCACATGCACTACAATGTTAATGGTTAAATTTCAGGGGGTCTCTATAGTGGAATAGTCATTACATGTATGTTGTGTTTTCACCGTTTAGTCTCTAACCTCTAGTCAGGTAAGATTTGAGCCCAGCTGTAACCTAAGTTTATTATGCGAGACTATTTGTTAGTTTACTTAGGAATGGTTGGTGATCTCTTCTTGTGCATACTTGTAACTGAGTTCTCTCCCACTTCTAAAAACTATAGTTGCAACCATGTGACTGAGAGATTGTCAACTGTTGCACAAAACCAAAAAAAAAAAACCAACAAAAAACAAATATACATGTACAAACAAATAATCAAAAGAAAAGAAAAAAAAAATAAACCAAAAAAAAAAAAAACATGCAAAAAAAAAACAACATATTACCTCCTTTGCTATGTGTAGCACAAATATCTAATGAAACCAAATTTAGAAGTAAAAGTTTATAGCCTTGTCAAGAATCATCAACCTTCAGAAAATATGGGTATAATTCAAATGTGTGAATAGATATAAAATATATCAATGGAATGCTGAATGGGGCACTAGAATTTGACCTAACAAAGGGGTTCCATAAAATTTGTTTGCCACACAGCATAAAAAAAAAGCATATTGAAGATAATATTTTTATCATATTGCACAACTACTAATTTTTGTTTGGTGGCAAAACACATATGCATAAATATTAGTTTTTAACATTGTAGCAGTTCTACCAATCACTATCAACTTTAATATTTTAGGAAATCGGGTAATGTGGGGATTTTATTAGTAGTCAGGAGGTGGTAAAACTACCCACTTTCAAATTGTTATTTGCCACTTGTTCTAAAATAAATATATATGATACAAAATTTAATACACTCTAAATAACTTTTCTGTTGTAAAGAGGTTTTATATAATATTATTCACATTGTGTGGATACCATTATAATTATCATTGCACTGCAGTAACCAGCTTAGCTTAGTCGTTACATCATTACTGCTAACTTCAATATAGTACAATATTTCTGATGTAGTATAGTCAATAGGTAAAATTAAATAATGGTATCTTGTACAGGGATTCAGACTTATGCACTGTATAAAAACTTAAGTGCTGAAGAAATTTGATAAAACATTAGTTATAGATTCATAAATCTGTGTTGTGGACAGTTTTCCGACAGTGTTCTCACTGAGAGAGAAAGTGCTAGTACAGCCTTCTTATGGTCATAATGTTGTGATCTATATTTGTTCTGTATATGCCTACGTACGTGACATTTCAATAACGAATGGTGACAAACACTTAATCGATATCGATTTGTCGGCATTTCGTATACTCCTGTCAGATTTTCCATATAGAATTTGTAAAATTAATATTTCTTTATAGGTAGATTACGGATTGCCTTCTCTTTTTTTATCAATTTATTTTTTTTATGCTTTGACATTTTTTTCCCGTCTTTTACAATGAGTGGCTGTTACGCGGTATATAAATCGCTTACATGGGACTAGTTGATAGTATGCCAAGAGTGCCAGAGATTGCCAGCAACTAGTTGAAGACTACAGTGTCTTAACATAAATATTTGATAGAATTACACTCCATAAGTCCTTATTAGGACCATATTTCTTTTGGATTTCATACGGGAAAAGAGCTTGAAATACATAACATCTTAGTCTTTCCAAACAGCAAGGAAACATGCACTCTGTTTAATCTACTTCGTGGACTTTGACCTTGTCAGTGTGTGATAGAGTGATAACAAATATTTGAAGAATTCAGGTAGACTTAAGATTTACATAAGATCATGCAAGATATATGTTTATTTTATACATTTCTAAACTCTAAGTAAAACCTAGAACAGGGAAGCACAAATATTTAAATGAAAATTTGCATCCAAAACCAAATTTCAGCCTTGCTCTTTGCAAGATAGGTTTGCGACCAAGGGCACGTGGATCCAGGGTTTGTGGCCTAAGGCTTGTGGCTCCTGGGTTTGTAGCTCAGAGCTTGTGGCTCTAGAGTTTGTAGCTCACTGGTTTTGTTACTCCAGGGTTTGTTGTCTACGGGTTTGTAGTTCAGCTGGCACACAACTGATTTGACTTGCCTCCCCCTCCCCCCTTCTGATGAGGTTGTAATAATTGAGATCCTGTGTCACAGTAGAGTGTTGGCTTGTTAATGTTCAGCCCATTAGTCCCTAGTATTGAGCTTAGGCTAACATTTGAATTCCCTCTCTGGCAGCCTACGTGACAACTTATAAATGAA
>JACSZP010036799.1:0-20308 GCA_016161895.1 Pinna nobilis | reverse complement strand
ATATATATATAAGTCATACCGATGCAATCTACAGCTCAATTTCTGGAATACTTGATTTTTTTTCAATTCACCAAAGCTTTTTAACACAAAAAAATTACAAGGTTGTAGTGCCACATTAAAAGATGCTTTCCAAACATATGTAAATCACGGATAGACAGAGAATAATGGATAACTTGAGGGTTGAACGTAAACCATTCAACAGCTTCTGTTTTATAAACTGTTGTAATTTTAAAACAACTTCTTTTCATGTCAGCAGCCACAAACAGCTGTGATTGTCTATTTTGTTGATTTTTTTTCTTAAACAAACTAATTTAGTGCTTCAAAATATAAGCATTATGAAGTAGTTTTTAAAAGTTGAGAAGATTGAATTCAGATATAAATAACAACAAAATAGTTCTCATAAATAAATACGCACTCAAAATTCTCGCATGTAAATGATTTTAGCATGCCTTACATAACCAATATAGTTCCATGATCATATTATAGTGCCAATTATTTGACATGCTTTTAACAACACAATTACTTCGTGTATGTATGACCAGGAGAAATCTATCCTGGACAGATTTCGACCATTAAGCCCTTCTGTAAATTTACCACCTATAAGTAAAATATTCGCGAGTGGAACGTTAACAGTTTAACATGTTCGTTTATACTTAGGTACAAAAGTAACACTACTCCGTAGTACTTTAGGGTGTACTACATAGTTAACTGCCCATTGTTGTTTTCATTGTTAAATCCCATTGTCTGTGTGACGAGTGTGTAAGGTTTTGAAGTGCGCACGTGATTTCAGTTCAGCTGACATGGCCTGAGTGGTAAGGTGTGTTGTATGATACGAGGACCTTTGCGGAGAAGATTTCCTGTGCAGAAGACATCACGAGTATGTAAGAATCTACTGAAATCCCTGTGGTTCTGTATGGTTGAAAAAAGAAGTTTTACTTTTCGATTATATCATACTCTGTTTCGCCAAAACTGTAAATGGATTGAACACGTAACAGTGTAAATCTCCTCGAAAAACATGTCAAATACCACAAACAGTTTTTAAATAGCTTTGTCGCCAGGCTCCGCTGATTGTCTATTGCAGTTGATGTAATAATATTCTTAGAATTTGAAATACAAGGACTTTGATAATTGTCGTTTAAAAAACCCAGAGTTATAGCTTTATGTTTTACGATAGTTCGTACATTATACATGTATATAATATGGGTCACCGTAGAGAGTTCGCCTGCTGATCGCGATGCAGTGGGTTCGAATCCTCGCCGCGCTACGGTCAAAGTAGGTGTCGGCATGATAAAGAACCCTCCCTTGTCAATTGGATTAAGTGCCGAGTATAGGCTAAATTCGTCGCCCTTCACCGGCACACGGTGACGTCGCCATATAAATGAAAGATTCTTTGGTGAGGGCTCAGGCATTAAACAACAATACAACAACCAAAAATGTATTGAAACTTTCAACAAAATAGACCGAAAATGCACAAGTGAATGTTATTCTTAGAGCTAGTTCAAATGTTTATAGGTGTCTTATATATACCCATGTTTCGGTAGAACCTATGTGAACTGTATCCCTGGACCCAGTTGCACTATGCATTGTTAAATTAACTTGTAGTTAGCCACTATTTACAATTTAAATTTCTAGCTTGTAATTTGTTGACTATATGGCTTATTGATATTGTAGGGTTGTTTTGGTTTCTTAATTACGAATTAACTAAAAACAAAATTTATTTTAGAGATACCACAACCACAATTTTATCCATCAGTAAGTACAAAGTTAAATTCAATTATGAGTTAAAGTATTGTGCAACTGGGTCCTGCTGTCCAATGTGCGGGTCTCTAGGAAGACCGGAGCACCACCCCACCCCCTGGAATTGGCAAATGATATACCAACATTGGTCAGTTGTACATAAATTCTCATTTTAACAAGGTTGGGTTTTTCCTTTCCACAAGTTGAACCTCCCCCCTGGAAATGTTGCACCTCCCTGAAAAAAAATCCTGGATCCGCGCATGTGTCCTACATAATCAACATAGTCGATAGTCGCCTCTACGGAACCACAGAAGGAACATCCGCCAACATGTACAGATAAGTGACAAAACGTGATCGTTTTGCATTTCCTGTATCAACTGAAACCTAAACTGTACTGCTATTTTCACTTTGACTATTCGATTATGCTATGTCTACCAAAGTTTGGAGGTCCATCCGTATATATGGCGGCACATTAATATATCTATTCGTTGTTTTTCGTCTGCTCGATTTTCTGATTTTAATTTTCATTATCCACTGGTATGTGAGTGCATGCGAGAAGGTGTGCAGATTGATTAAAATGATAGAAAAAAAATTGTAAATAACTTTATTTTCTTTTTTTTTTATTATCTCATTTAGTCTCAGTTTTGGGACATAATTTTCTGCCTTTTCATTGTTGGTCACGATTTACTGTTTTTAATGTACAATACATGCACGGATCTAGAGGGGGTCCGGGGGAGGGTCCAGACCCCCCTGGAAGTTGCAAAATATATACCAATATTGGTCAATTATGCTTAAATTCTCATTTTCACAGGGATAGGGTTTTTCCTTATTATAAGTAGGAACCCCCCCCCCCCTCCAAAATATCGACCCCCTGGGAAAAATCCTGGATCCGCGCATGTAATATTTGTGTAGATTGGCAGGGTTAGCCTATATGATTTTTCACTCACGCGTATGTATATATACGCATTTGCAAATACGTATGTTTATGTGTATTATAAGTATCTACGTATCTGCAAGCGTACCTGTAGGAGTATAAATGTGCGCACACGCGTATGTGTAGGCGTATATGCGTGGGCACACGCGCATTTAGGCGTAAGTCCGCAAGCGCGTGTGTGTAGGCGCATATGTGTGTTTGTGTAATCGCACTCGCGTATACAGTGTGTATGCGCACACAAGTATGCATAGGCGCAAATGTGTGTGTTTGTGCAATCGCACCCGCGTATGTTTAGGGATATGTGTGTGTGCGCACACGCGTATGTATAGGTGCATATGTGTTTGGTCTGATGTGTTTTAGGTGTACGCGCATGTGAAGACGCACGTGTGTGTGTTTATGCATACGCACGCATGTAAAGAGGTTTGTATGTGTGCGCACGCGCCTGCGTATGTGTAGGCAAACGATCTTTTCTCTGAAAGTACAAAGTAATTACCACTGCTTAGACGAATCTATGTGTTTGATATTTCGACTGCATATATGATTGATTATACATACCACTCCTTAGGCGCAGCTTTCACTCTATTGGCGATTTTAAATGTTATCTGTACTTTAATGTAGAAAGAATAACAATTAAATTTGTGAAAAGTCGTGACATGATTCCTTACGCCTCCTTTAGCTATCGGTTTCCTCGGAGTTGAAGAAGTCATATGTCAGTCCTAGTTACTTTCGCCTTGAACATTTTATCAGGAAATGCGATTTCGCCTCCTTATTTATGAAGATGTCTCGTTTTTATCTATTTTTTTTAGGAAATGTATTTTTGTAGACGTAATTGATTTCTATTTGAGAACAGTACAATCGACACCTATAGTGTTGTATTGTGTCCATAATTTCTTAGTGATTAAAAGGTTTTAAATCCGCAGTCTTATCTACACGTAATATAGAGGCCCTATTTGAACACCCCACCCCCAATTTAAAAAAAAAAAAAACGGCACATTTATAAATTTAATCTCTTTTTAAACTTTTGTTTAGATGTTTCCGCAAATGTAAATCTGTTTCAATGATTTTGGATTTTGCTAGTTTACCCCACATTCCACGATCTTCCAGTCCGATGGTGAAGGCATATTTTATATAATTATGCGGAGAAAATAACCTGGTTACAAATGTTGTGTACCTTTGGAAAACATAGACTTTGCGCAAGAAATCGGCAAACTTTTTCTCGTATTTAATTATCTTTTGAGCTCGTGATTTGAACCCGCGCTGACTGAAGGTGGGAGAATAAATGGTTTGAAGCAAAATGCTCAAACCATTTGCCAAATGTATATTTATTCCAATATCCCAAACTGCTCTTTCCTGAGTAGCACTATCCCGTCTTCTCCTGCCTATGGTGTCTTCTTTTCATAATTTATACGTTATGTCAGGGCATTTTCTTATGATGAATGTTTAATTTGGAGAACTAGACGACTCGCAATGAACTACTCTCACAGGGATACATTGTTGAACGATTGATATCGTTACTACCGATGTTTTATGGCCGATGAACTCGTTTAATAATGTGATGTTTCCCTCTTTCGGGTGCGTGATGATATAATTGAGCATGGTCATTTACATTGACTTCATTTAGCCAGTAAGATCAAGAGCATATGACTTTTTCAACCGGTATTGACATTTCACCGAACTCCTAGGCTTCCCTAGGAACAATTACGACGGGTGCGGCATGCCAACAGTGGGAGCTGACTCCTTCCGGACACCTGGTCCCATCCCGTTAGGGATTTGCATTTGTTTTCCACGTTGAGACAATCGCTATTCTAGCTAGAGTTGTCACATTTGTAGGACGGGTTTTCGAATATCGGTTGGTACTTGTTCAATTTTACTTGAAAGGATGTATTACGACATTACATTTACTCAAAATGGAAGTACTATACAGTGCATGATTTGAGTTGTGACCTATCAACTAGAAATGCTTACTCTTCTATGTCACCTTATCATATCTCTAAGTTTTCTAAGAGCTGTGATGTTCAATATCCGTGCAAGGTCTCCTAAACTATGTATGAAGAAAAGAAAAGAATTAACAGTCAACCTAGGTTATTACTGTTCTATCTATACATGTATTATGCTAGAAAATGCTGTTGTACTTTCTAATCCATTAAAAATTAGAATTAGGGTTTTATAAGAAATATTTCGCAGCATTAATTTCATTGGAGAGATGTACTTGTGCACAACATAACCGCCTTTTTATAGGGCTATATATGTATTACGTCTATCGTTTCTTCTTGATAACATGTCAAATATCATCCTTAAACGTCACTAACTATCTAAAAAAAAACCCGAAGCAAGACAGTACATTTGTATCTTGTATAAATTATTTAGTCTTGTCTTTTCTCTGATTTTTGTTACAACTTTATTTTGCGACAGTATAAGTACATTGTCATATATTGTGAGAGGGTTTAAAAAGGTTACTTGTCTCCTTCAATTGTCCTTACTATCCAGAAAAGTACAGCCGATGCAATATTTATAGATGACAATATCTGGTCATTTCCCCTCAATAATTCATCTAATGGATGACCAGCTACAGTTAATCCAATGGAAGAACACTCTTTGACAATACATATATTCCGCCATTACCACCATTACAAGGTTATATCATATGTACGGCCTCGTTATAAAGCCAACTGACACATTCAATTATTATCCTTTATCATGAGAATCCCATTAAATGTTATTGCTCTTTTTCTTCTTGGAATTTTCACGTCTATTCAATCTGTTTTACAAAAGAGTAGATCGTTGTTTCCTGTAGAGTGTAAGGAGGTCAAGGTCAATGGTTGGCATCTACAGTGCAACTGGTTTCTACTGCCAGTCGGATGAGGAAAAAAAAAAACCAACAACAACCAACCAAACGAACAAAATGGGGTACCATGGTGATATCGACATGGTCAAAATTTGAAGTCACTCTCTGGCAATAGGTGACTCCTCCATATAAATGAATTATTCCCAAGTGGAACATCCAGCAAAAAATTGATTTCACGCAAATTCCTTTTTTCTGTCTTTTTACGGGCTAAGCTTATTGTATAGCATTGCGCATTCAATAGATAGCATATACGAGTATATATCAACTAAGTTGCGCTTCACTAATGCCACTTTTCCTGCGATCCCCAGACTCCGTCACATGTTTACTAAAAGAAACTAAAGGATCTTGGTCATTATCGTTACAACTGCTTTCTTATCCCCCCTATCAAATTATCATACAAACTGTATGCGATCATATTCATAAATTCTTTTGCTATTTTTTCCAATATTTCATCACATTTCCGACCAGACGAAACAGACATTATTATTATCGTAATCTATTTCCGAAATGGATACAATTTTCAAATAAATAGTTTTGTCCTTAGTGGAAAAGGATATTGCTACAGACGTGTACAGGGTGCAAAAATATTAATATTTTTTTTCGAAATCCGTAGAAAAAAGGGTCTATATCGCCTTATATCATTTTCAAGAAATATATCGGGCTATATATTTATAAGTAAAATGGAGATGTACATAACGATATATCGAAAATCCTAATCCTAACCAGTATGACACGCCGGGAATTATACCTGTCTCAACGTGGAAAGCAATTGTAAATCCCCAATAGAGTGGGACCAGGTGTCCGGAAGGAGTCAGCGTCCAGTATTGACACGTCACATCCGGCGCAAATGTTCCATGAAGACTATTGTTCAGGAACTACATTGTACCAATTGATTAATGGGTGGCCATGAGAAGACACCATAAACGCGAGAGAGCCATGTAGTGTAGTCTCCCTGTCACGTGAAAGTACTCGACCTATCTCTTTGTTTTACTGAAAGTATAATAATAGCTTTTTTCACTCTATGTTTAATAATATTACGTCATAAGTGTTAGGCCAACATGTGATTGATTAGGTTTTTGAAACGTCATAGTGGTGCTGATTTGGAGCCGCTGTGACATAGTGGTTAGCATGTTCGGCTTCGAATCGAGAAGTCCAGGGTTCGAGTCCAAGTCACTTCGCGGTTGGATCTATCTGTCTTTCGGATGAGACAGTAAAAACCGAGGACCCGTGTCACAGTCGGAATGGCACGTTAAATAATTCTCCCTGCTCTACGGTCATAAATGTCGAGTATAGGTTTTTATCACCCTTCAACGGAACACGGTGACTTCTCCATATAAGTGAAAACTTCTTGACCGGGAAATTAAACATCAATACAACCAACAAACCACGTGATGCCAATTTCAGTCGGTAAGTTCGTTGAGTCTATTTCACTTGGCCGAGACGGCTTACGTTTGCTATCCTAATGAAAAAAGTAAAAACCGAGCTTAATTGTCAAAGTAGATGCCGACATGTTATAGAGCCCTCAGTTCCAAGGATGTAGCGACTCTTTTCGGACACCTGTTTTCAATTCTTTCTTGGGTTCAGTTTCCTTTTTATATAGATTTTTCTTTAGTTTTCATATATAGTCATATTGCATCTATAGTTTCTTGTCGGGTAACACGTCAAATGTCATCCTTAATTATCATGCACTATATAGAAAACATAACTAAGTGTAATTGTACCCTTTATCCATGAATTAGTCTCGTCTTTTCTCTTAATTTCGGTTACAATTTTATTTTCTGCGACAGTAAAAGTATATTGTAATAATTTGTGAGGGTTTAAAAAGGTAATATGTCTACTTCATTTACCGTTACTGTCTAAAATTAGCAAAAGCAATTTTAATAGATGAAAATACGCCGTCATTTCCCCTCAATAATTCTTCTAATGGATGACCAGCTACAGTTAATCCAATGGAAGGACGCTCGTGGACGATACCGCCATTACAATGTTATATCATATGTACGGCTTCGTAAACTGACACACTCAATTATTATGCTTTATCTTAAGAATTCTAGTAAGTGTCATTGCTCTTTTTCTTCTCAGAAATTTCACGTCTTTTTCCACTCTTTTCTTTCTTTTAAAGAGTAGAACGTTGTTTCCCCCAAGAGTGCAAGGAGGTCAAGGTCGATGGTTGGCATCTACAGTGCAACGGGGTTCTACGGTGCGTCGGATGGGGAAAAATAACTAAAGACACAAACAAAGGAAGAAAACGGGCTCCTGTGGCGGGTATCCTGCAGTGGCGCTAATCTCCGATTTTAGATTAAATTTGAAATCATGGTATGACATTCTTGAATAAAACTCAAAACATCTGGAAAGAAACAAAAAACATAAGGACGTCTGAAGTCACGCGAATTGAAATTGTCGAAATTTATATTGCAAATGTCTTTTATTATTAATTTATTATAAATTTAAGCTTATTGTTTAGCCTTACACATGGAATGAGTGTCATATATATGAAATACATTCTGGTGTAACACAATAATATTGCTTTTCCCACAGTCCTCTAACTCCATAATCTGTACAATAAACGAAATTACAGGATCCTGGTCATACTCGTTACAACTGTTCTCTGATAGATCAACTCTTATATCAAATCATCATTAATACTGTATTGCGATCACGTTCATAAATTCTTTTGCAATTTTTCCCAATATTTCATCAAATTTCCGACTAGACGAAACAGACATTAATATTATCGTAATCTATTTCCGAAATGGATATAATTTTCAAATAAATAGTTTTGTCCTTAGTGGAAAAGGATATTGCTACAGACGTGTAGAGGGTGTGAAAACATTAATATTTTCCATGTCCTACGGCCATAAGTGTCGAGCATAGATAAAACTTGTCGCCCTTCACCGGCGCATGGTGACGTCTCAATATCGGTGAAAAAATCGAGTCGGGCGTTAAACAATTATGCAACCAACCAAGTGGTGCTGATTTCAATTTGTATATTCACTTGGCGGAAACAGTTTACGCTTGCTGTCCTGATGAAATAGTAAAACCGAAACTCCCGTGTCAAAGTAGGGGCCGATATGTTATAAAACCCTCAGGAGACAGGCCCTGCCGACTTTTCCGCGTCACCTAATCTCAATTCGTTTTTCGGGTTCATTTTCGTTTTTATGTAAATTTTTCTTTAGTTTTCATTCTGTTTGAAAATATTGAGATTTGCACCAAAACCCTAGGACACTACTTATGTTTTATAATTTTCTCAACTGCAGTGAATATTGAATACTGATTGGCCGAGAAGCTGGAGTTGAGAAAACCCTCAGACTTTGGTAAATTCTTAAGCTTTATGATGCCTTGCCCAGCTTTTGTATTTCAAGATCTTATATTTCGGATATTCTTTATTACAAAATATACTTTTTCGGATATTCTTTATTACAAGATCTAATATTCCGTATATTCTTTATTACAAGATCTAATATTTCGGATATTCTTTATTACAAGATCCAATATTTCGGATAAAGCGTCATATGTTTAGCTTCGTTTTACTTTTATATTTTTATCATTATCCTCAAAGATTCAATTTACTTTATAGTTTACGAAATGGTCATGTGAAGTCCAGTTTTTTTTTCTTTTATTTCGGATATGACTTCTTACTCTTTTTAATTATAGTTAAAAATAAAGTGTTTCCAAACATTTTACTGAATATGCTTCAATCACATACTCAGCCATAACCGCGCGTACTTCATGACTTCCATCACCGTAAATGAATCTGAAATGACATTTAAAAAACCTTCATATCTGTAATGGCTGACAAACACATTAAGATGCATGCTCTGTTCTATTAAGTAAAGATCCTTTAGGAATAAACTGATCAGGTTTTAACTAAAAATTTTTGTATTTTCTAAATATAATGGAGAAAAATTCTTTCATCCTATGCACTGAAAATCTTGATCACCGAATATTTCAAATCTTTGCGAATATCAAGTGCAAAATAGCCTATCGGTATTTTCTGCATCTCGTTAGTAATTGTTTTAGTTCATCAACCGGGAGTGTATCAGAAACTGATCATTTTTAAACAATATTGATCTTTCTATCAACTTAAGAGGTGTGGTTGTTGTTTTTTAATGTTCGTCTTTCGCTCATTTTGTTGTTGTTGTATTGTTGTTTAACGTCCCACTTCAGAATATTTCACTCATACGGAGACGTCACTGTGTGCTGTGGAAGGGCGACAGATTTGGCCTATACTCGGCATCCCTGGCCGTAGAGCAGGGCGAGTTCTTTAATGTGCCAACACCTACTGTGACACGGGACCTCGGTTTTTACGGTCTGGCGCTGCGCAGATTCGATCCCCGATTCGAACCCCGGACCCTACGATCCGAAGTCGAACACGCTAACCATTCGGCCACGGAGGCCCTCGCTTATCTTGTAGATTTCAAAGTATGTAAATGCAGTGCTTCAACCCTATGTTCGATACATATGGCCATTGAGCGGTGAAAGGTCTTTTACGTGCTGACACCGTCTGTGATAATGAATAGTATCAAGATTCTCGAGTGGGACGCTAAAAAGGTATTATAGATTCACAATTTCAAAATGTTCTGAAAATTAGCAGATGAAAATGTTAAGGTAACGAACAGTGATCGATCTCATAATTCCTACAAGGAATGCAAACACGGACCCCTGGATATGTCAGAGGTGGGATCAATTCGGGGGTCACCAACCATTTTGTTAGAGTCTGTGCCCCTTATATACTCAACAGAGCGACACCTTTTTTATACCAGGCGAGGTGTCAGCCAGTATTATACTATTTTCGTTTATATCCATAAAAGACAATATATCGAGCGACAAGTATCCTCGGAACAGAAAGTCCACCAGCAGAGATACACGCTCGATGGTAAGATGAGAAGGTTAAGGTAACGAACAGTGATCATCTCATAATTCCTACAAGGAATACAAACACGGACCCCTGGATACGACGGAGGTGGGATCAACCATTCTTTTCAGAGTATGTGCCCATATAGACTCGACAGAGCGGCAAAAATACAGTGAACTTCGAGAATAACGAACTCGAGAACAACGAATTTCTGGCAATAACGAACAAAACCCCGAGTCCCGTAAGTTTACCTCCAATGTTTATATAACCTAAAACAACGAAACTCTTGATATAACGAAGTAAATATAACGGTCCCAATGCATTCGTTATAAACGAGGTTGACTGTAGATTCATTTAAAAAAAACTTTTTAAATAATCATTAATATTAAAAACTTTTCTGTTTTTCCTCTGGTAAAGACAGAAAAGCTTAAAACTGATTTAATTTTTCTATCAGACTATTTATCATAAAACTTAGATATTTGCAGAAAATTTGTCAGAGAATTTTCTTAACTTTAGCTGCTTCTCCTCTGCCAACCAGAATTCAGTGTAAGCTACAGTTAAGAGGATTCTCAGACTTATTTTTATCATTTTTTAAATTTGTAGATGTCGAGCCCAGATCTGAAAAGCAAGTAGGCTATCCCCAGACTAGTGTTCGCCTACAGATGGCAAAATTGTGGGATAGAATCAGATTCGAAGACCCTGTTCTTGGGATGAGACGGTAAAAATCGAGGCTCCTTGTCAAAGTAGGTGTTGACACGGTACATAACCCATATTGCTAAATTACCACAACCCTTTCAATACCATGCCAAGCCATTTCTGACACGTCTTACCATCGATTGACCAATGTGATATGCAGAATATAAGGTACAAAAGCTTGGGAAAAACCCAAAACGTGATGCCTATAGCGAATAATGATTTTGTTATCCGTGATATAATTACTCATCGGTATCAATAAATAGTTTTCTGAGCTATATTTTCCCTGTTATGATCAGCAACAATTTGATTCTAATAAGAGGGTTCGCATTAAAAAGACTCGAGGGTTGCGCGAATTATCTGTATTAGACGAACGTCAATGTAATTGTTTGAATCTGGCGGGTGTGACCGGTGGGCAGGGGATGCTTACCCTCCTAGGCACTTGATCTCACCTGGTATATTAAGGACTCCGTGTTTGTTCTTTATGAATTAAGAGATCGATCACTCTTCATGACCTTTTCCTTTAATAATCATGTAAAGCAGATTGATATATCTTAAATATTTGTGAATTCTGTTTATAAATACAAATGGCGAATTCAAAATTGGAAGTCCACTCTCGACCTGTAACTCAAGCGTGACTCATCAATAGTTACAACTGCCAAAGAAGTGTTGATAACATCATACTCCAGAATACTAGATCATGAGTCTATCCTAAAATTTATCAAAATCAAATTTAAAATTGAAATTTTTACAGACCAAAATAGCACGCAAATTCTTTGGAATGGGTTAGTCTAATTGTATACGCACGTATTGTGCTAATTAGTTTGGTACGTACTTTCGTAAGTATCCATACATGTATACTAAATACAATGTAACAGCTTGGCACCGAAGGCGTTTCGACATAGACCACAACACACCATCAAACTAAGATTGCCTGATTTGTGCTATTTCGTATGTCAATATAAAAATTACAGTATAATTTTTTTTTACACTATCACTTCATATCTCCCTGAATTGATAATAAAATGTTTGATACATCGTCGCACACAACATTGGAGTTATCCAACTCGTTGTCTATTGTTGTTGTTGATTGTAACTTTTTCGGTGAAATTTATCTTTTAAAAGTACATTTGAACTTAATTACGGTGAGCCAGTTTCGGCTTATCCAAAAATTTGAATTTTATAAACTAGAGTTTTATATGATAGCATCAGTTTCATTTGATATGGATCATCTAATCTTATCTTTAAATCAACAAATGGGAGCAAGAAAGACACAAAAGAAACATCTGCTCCTACCGGCCAGTGGTTGCCTGTCATATGTAACTGCGGGGTATATGACAATTCATTTATTTGTTTTCGGGTTTTCTGTTTCATTAAACTCATTTTACACGATACATTAGTGAAGAAACCACATGACAACATATAAATATAATCCAATTTCCTCAAAAGGGAGGTATCATTGTAAAGATACGACAAAACACTCCGTTTCCACAAATTTTCGGCCCCTTGGCCTTTATCAAGTGGTTGACGACAGTGACACTAGCTTCTACATATTTTACATGATATATGTAATATATATATGATATATGTAAGCATGTAAAATATGTAGAAGCTAGTGTCACTGTCGTCAACCACTTGATAAAGGCCAAGGGGCCGAAAATTTTTGGAAACAGTGTTTTGTCGTATTTTTACATATGACAACAGTTCTGACTCTGTAGCAAACTGGCTCAGCAGTCAAACAAACATGGCGTCACTCCTTGTCTTTTGATGAAGATACAAACGTGTCTGCATGTATTTCGTGTCGATGGACAACGATTAGCCGTGATACATGTAGCTCACATGCACATAAGATTCAGAAAATAATACACATGTATAAAGTGGTAAATATTTTATTTATTATTCATCAGCTCTACCACATCAGTAGCATATAACAAACAGATAATTCACTCGACATCGAACAAAAACATGACATTATTTTCAATTACTGTGAATACAAAGTACCTATGTAAACCGAAAATATGACCCGTTCCTAAAACGCACAAAAAAGAAGAAAAATACCAACAAAGATAATCTGAACCCCATCAACCCTAAGCTATTATGGTCATTGAAAGGCTTAAAGTCATGTATACACGTAGTTTCAAATTAAAAATAGCCAATGCTTTTTTCCAATGGTATTTCCCCTTTTAGACACACTCAAGGAGTCCATGGGGAACCGGGGTCAGGGGTGGGTACATTAAACTTAAACGATGAACTCTGGGTAAATGTGATAAAAGGAGTTCCATCGGAAAACCTTTGCGTCTAAATCTAAGTTTAAAGTGCTGCTATCTTTAGTGCAGTATATTAAGCAAGGGTTTTATTTCCGAGAAATGGGTCCTCTCTATAACAGATATAAACAAAACTCCAGTGAATAAAACCTGATAACAGCACTTAATAAATTCGGTCTTGATATATATTCAACATTTCTAATTTGATCTTTCTTTCTATAAACAAATTAATCGTCTAACTAAAACGCTGAAAACTCGTGCTCCCTTGATACTCAAGAATATGAGAAAATCTATCTATAAACAATATTCTGATGAATGAGAAATCTCTCAGTGAAATGCAAATAATACAACATACTAGGCTGAAACATATAAACTAACTTACAGAATATATTTATCCTCAAGTATTTAAGAAAAATAAAGAAATACCCTGCGATCTTAAAATCTCAAAGTCTGAGAGAATTCGAAGCTGGAAAAAAACACTTATCTCTATAAAAGCTCTTAAAAATCTTTAAATGGCGATAAATTTCGAAAAAGGGATGGAAAAGAACCAGGCATCGAAAAGTCAGCCTCCCATTTTTACCAGGTCACATCCATCTTCTCAAAAACAAATGTTTCTGAATATTTCAAAATAATTTGCTCGTTGAGCTCAGCAAGGAAAAAAAATAAATAGATAAAGAAAAAGATGCAGAAATAATATAATGATCTACACCACATATACTTTACAAATCAAACTAAATATGATTCACACTCAAATCCATTTACATGTACATGTAATACAAACATTTTGTTATATCATCTTTGCCCGGATTTCTCGATAGTACATAAATATGGCTACACTTTTAATAAACATACAGAATCTCGGCAAAGCCTCAAAATCTTTATTTTTTGTACAAAATATACATCTAGATATAGAAGATATGTTTGAAATTAAAACATGAGGTAAAACTAAAAATAAAATTTAACAAAATATAAATAGTAATTATATATCACACATGCCTCACACGAGACATCAACATCCAATAATATTATACCAAGAAGAATATGCAAATTAATTTAATTCAAAACTTTTCAATATCGCTTTTGGAGCAATCTCTTACTCACAGCCCATCCTCTATCATACAACATAATATATTAATAAATGGGTCTCCTTATGCAATGTTCAATATAATTCAAAGCCTGCTATATTTCACAAAGTTTGGTCTTTGAAAGAAATAAAATCCTCCAAGTAAACTCCAGAAAGCGTAGACACGCCATGACATATCAAATATCAAATAAAATGAAAAACAAGAGTTAATCTGTACATGAATAAATTCAAGCACACTGCATTTTCCAATAACAAAGACATGCATTTGTGTAGTATCGGTACTGTCATATGGCAGTAGGAACACAAAGTTTTCTATAAATTCTTATCATGAGAAACACCCGTGAAAATAGAAAGTTTTACCTAAACCTATTTGATTAATGTGACCAAAAAGCTTTACAATATAAAAATAAAGTACTATGAGATACTGAAAAAGCCTAGTGCTAAAGAATGACATGTCTGGGATGACAACAGTCAACGAGGAAACAACTGCAAATTTCTATTGGAATGGGACTAGGCGTCTAGAAAGAGCCAGCGTCCCTTGTCATGCCATACCCATTGTAAATGTTCCATGAAAGGAAAGAAACATAAACAAAAGTTTCACAAATTAAAGCACCAAATAAAAGGCCTTTTCAGAAGGAATACATATGTGAATCAGCAACTATCATTCTGGAGATGTGAGAAAAAAAAATTGTTTAAAAAAGCCTTAAAGGAATGTCTCGGTCACAAGTTTAGAACTAAATCTGCATGCAAACCTTTTCAGAATGAATATAAATATGACAAATGAAAGCCATTTTATATCTGGAAACTATGACTACATTGATTTTAGAAAAAAAAAAACGGATATATAGAAAGATCAGCCTAAAGCAAAATTCTTAAATCTTCAATTAAGGAAGCATAGAATGTATTACATTAGAAAGAAAATTATCAATTAAGTAAAAATGCACAATGGCTTGTTGATATGAAGGAAGTAACATACTACACGACAATGTTATCAGTAATGACAAAGGAAATAGACTTGGTGGGATTCTCATACCTCAAGGTGTATAACATCAGTTCATAAAAGTCTTCAATAAATAAGGATCAACAATTGCTGACTGATACATGCAAAATGTACAAGCTCGTGTAACTGCAATCTGTAAAGCTGGAGATGAATACACATGCATCTTACCAGTCAGCAGGGGGAGGAGGGGGGGGGGAGGGAGCTTACTCCTCCATGGCACCTGGTCTCACCTCTAGTTTATCACAGGAGACCGAGCTTGTCCAGTATTTACCTAATATATATATCATTCTTCAGGCGATTACTACCTTGGTTTCCGTGATTTTTATATTAGATCATTTTTTAACATAACTTCAGTTATACTCTGCTGGCACCAAGTTGATGCAGACTTCAGGAGATCTATCCTATGTTAAGGATGTTATCCTATGCAGGAAGTGGTCTTCAAGTATGCTGAGCCAATCCCTTACTTGGGATCTCGATTTTTACTGCCTCGCATGAAGGACAAGAAACATTGATCATGTCATAACTGAGATTAGAACTCTGTGACCTCTGATACACAACCTATCTGTCAATCTGATACACAAAATTCCAAATTTATTTTATATAATATGCAATGAAAGTTATGAAGAACAGAATTTTCCCACAGAAATCTTCAACAACTTCACACGTCTAGGTAATATATTTTTTAGCTTAACAAGTTGTTGGAATTTGAGTCCAGCTCATGGTGACAAGAAATTCACTATCTCTTGCTGAGGGTTTTGGATTCAAAATGGTAAGGCAATGGTAATAGACAAAATGAATTGTAATGAAGGAATTTGCTCATCAAAGCAACACATTCAGTGATATTTACATTATTTGCAACAAAGGAGCCTAAAATTGAACTCAAATACTTATATACTTAAAAATCTACAAAATGGATTGAAAATTCAAAAGCAAAGCTTCTGATGAATGTATTGATGAATTATTTCTTGGCTTTGGTACAATTGTACCTATACATTAACCTAACTTTTACTCATCCATGGATGATACTGCATCCATAGGAGAAGGCGTGGGTAAAATGTAATTAGGCGCCTTAAGGTATATAGCAGCGGATAACTGCATAAGCAAAGTCTTAGCAATGACGTCTTCTGGCTATGTTATAAACATGACCTTTATTTGACCAATCAGATTCATCCTAGCTTCAAGCACTTGTGGAATGGTAATGACCGAATGAAACATCAGAAACGGGATTTTACAAGTTCACCAATTTTTGGATAATTGCCAATTTCAAAAAGACAGACCTATGTAAATGTGCGTTTGTACTAGCATCTACATTATTTTGTATATGCAAATGTGCAGGAAGCAATCACGAGTGTTTGGTAAAAGTTGGCTTGAGATCAAATAAGTTTACACACAAGATCATATCAACATGATTAGAATTCATATTTCTTTCCAAATTTACTTCTCATAAATTTATCATTAAACAAGTTTGTGGATTTAAAAAAAAAATACAAAATCATGCAGGACATCCATAATTTCTTTCTTTTCCGTTTGAAAGGAACAATATCAGATCAATAAAACAATCATGAAGGTAATGAATAGGGATAAATCCCATGCCAACTAAAAGGAATACAAAATGAAGAATTGGGTTGACATGGACCCTTAGATATACCAGAGGTGGGATCAGGTGTCTAGGAGTAGCAGTCCTCCCCTGTCGACCGGTCACACCTTCCATGAGCCCTATATCTTGATCAGGTAAATAGTAATCAAAATTACTGTGTGAAGAACAGTCCAACAATCGGTAAAGTAGACAAATCAACAGGATGGAAATTACTATCATCCCTTCATTTACACTAGAAACAAGTAAAGAAAAAATAATTGTTACAACATTTCTTATACACGTACCTGAAGCTTGCCCTTTGTAGCATAGCATTGTGCAAGTACACATGCACCTAGATCAAATCATGATCATTATCATATCTAGAATTTTACAATCATTATCATTATTAGTGGTGAAAATATGATAAGTGTACACTTTACTTTTATTTGCTGTTTTACTATTTCTACATGTAAGTGCCATTTTAGATGGCAGGCATTCATGTTCATTACTTTAAATTTCTACAAACCTTTTACAACATATACATACAATGATAATAAACATTTTCAGGTAATGTACAACTTTGTAGCTTAAAACTCTTATATACATATAAGTACATATACATCTGAGAAAGCATGGTTGCTCAAATCTTATTATTTACATCATAAAAATGACTCGGTATTGAAAATGTCTGACTCTAGGAGTTACAATTCAACCAACTCTGACTAGACACAAAATGAATGTGGATGAAATAGCATTTAATAAATGAAGATCTATGGCATGAAAACAAAATTTAAAGCAATGTTCTCCTGAAAATGAGTTATCTCTTATATCAATGACCCCTAAAGACACGCTGGATCAGCCTATATCATTGATTTAACAGAAGAGTCTATTGTTTTCCAGGAGTTAATGAGTAAAACATCTTCTCGAGTGACAATTATTAACATGATTACTGGCAAAAAACTACCCAAGTTAGCCAAATGGCACACACAACAAAAAAATAATTTTCTGAATAAGAAACATAAATGTAAAACGAAAAAATCCGGAAAGGGGCATTAAAGGTTTGACAACAAAATTGAATGCAAGAGGACTTATCAGTGTCCAGAACTGATAATCTAATAATTATGTCATATACACAATATACATTTATTGTCCTGGTTGTGGGGAGACGTGGGGATTTGTTTACTCAAGGTAAGTCATTTCCTGAGGGCGGACCCTGCAGGGGATTTTGCAAAAGAGAGACATGACACACACAAGAGAGATAAGAAGTTTTGTCTTCCTGACATGTGACGGCTCTGAACCAATCACTGACTGTGTTTTATTAATGAGGTATAAAAACCAGCTTAATGAACAAAGAAATTTGAATTCAACGTAGAATTCTAGAGTGTACCTACATGCACTTATTTCTAATAAATACAGGTATGTCTTGCTAGGGAAAATAAATATGTAAACATGACTCTTCTGTGCTTAAACGAGCTGGCATTAGACACAGATCTACAAGCATCTTAATGAACCAGACTAGGAGTGATAAGAGGAAAAGGTATGCCATATGCCATATTTCTCATCTACATTCTATGTGTTTTTCATTCTCCGATATTTATTGACCTTGAAATACAATTGAAAACCTATGATATCCATGAACTTGTTCATAGCACTTCATACATGTATGTAACTCCAATATACATTTGTTTAAAAGGAAAGGGAAAATGAAAAAAAACTATGATAACTTGTTTTCAGCACATCACAATGTCACATCACCATGGAAACGTCCATAATCACAGATAAGCTAGGAGCATCGAGACACTTGTGCAAATTTGGAAATATGAGGCATAGGAACCAGATTTATTTTGAATTAATTCAGTATGAATCTTAAATAATTCTCTAAATTGGTATCTTTTCCAGGGGTTTCGTAAAAGATGCTCTTCTGTCAATTCTTGAGCATTTTTCTACTTTTATTACTTTCCAACTTTTCTGTAATTTTTGTTGCCAATATATACTTGTTCATATAAATTCCAGGAAAAATAGGAGTCAATTTCAAGAAGCTACTGTCAACTTGAACAAAAGAATAGACCCCTAAATTTCCTGTAACAAAGGGGCAAAACTCTTGATGTGATGATACATTAGGGCATTAAGATATTAACAACTGATCTACTTATGTACCATGTGCATTTGCTGAATAATGTAAATTAACCTCCATAATGAGCAGACTTTCAGAACACCGTAAGCTATACATGAATAAATGACAAATTCAAGGTATGGACAGTTCATGTTTTACCTTAATAGGGAAGCAATGAAAATTTAAGGTGTTTTGTTCATTTACCTGTGTGGATGTAGAAAAGATGTCACTTGTCACACAACCCGGAATGATGAGTAAAAAACATACAACAATCAACAGGATATACAGAGCTGGATAATGACAGCTCCCTGTACAGTATTACTAGCTAAATCAGCTGGAATAACAACAGCTCCCTATATACATAATCATTTGTTTAGAGATCTGGATTAATCATAGCTTTCTATGTATAATAATTAGTCAGAGGAAATGAATTTACAGCAGCAGACAAAATAAACAATGGGCCCTTTTGTTGTCACTTTATTTCAAATCGGAAGTCCAATATCGGACCATCGACTCCCTTTCTGGAAGAGCTCGGAACTTTATGGAGCCATCAACTCCACATGAAAACAGATGGTGATTTGGACCAATGCCAACTTGAGTGACTCCCGAGGCTGAGCCCATTTTTTGGAAAAATGTTGTCTTGTTGTGTTCCCCAGGAAAGTTTACCACGAGTTGGTGAATATCCAGACCCCAAACCTGGAATGGAAATCAGGGACATTAACAATAAATATTTATTTTACAATTGAAGAAAAAATTGACATAAATTGGCTTGTTAGCTCTTCAAACAAGGTCTTAGCTTTATGCGTAAAACCTGAAAAAGAAACAAACATTTGATTTGAGAAAGTAAGTTAACAGATGGGTCTGTAAAATGTAAAGTGTCTAATCAAACTATCAGTACTTGTTAAGTCAGAGACAACGTCAATATGTAGTTAAAGTTCTTGATAGTCAACCTTTTATAAAGTTGCAAAGAACAAAATGATATATATTCCACTCCCTCCAGATGTTTCTGAGTGGTAAAACATTTTGACCACAGAACAGCAGGTGAACATGAATGCTCAAACTGACAGCAACCTGTAAATTAAGAACATTTTTTCTAACGAATAAATAAAACAACAGATCTGACCAATCAAAATTCATTTCAGCTGTATTTCCATGACAACTATGTAAACATTACCTTGATGTCACCCTCAGATGAGCCAGTCACAAA
>JACSZP010036793.1:0-13245 GCA_016161895.1 Pinna nobilis | reverse complement strand
GTGACGTCTCCATATGAGTGAAAAATTCTTGAGTGGGACCTTAAACAACAATACAACAACAAATACTCTTTATGCAATTATGATAGATAAGTAGCATTATAAATGCATCATAGTTACAACAAATTAATGTTTACAGTAGTTGAGTTTCATTGTCTTTCTATCTTTTCTTGGCCTCTCTTTCTCTCCTCTGGTGGGGAGGGAAGAGGATGGGATGTATGTAAAAATGTGCAAATTTTTTAAAATAACTTGTGATGTGCAAGGAAATAACAAAAAAAAAGAAATTAAAAGCTTTGAAATAAAAGATAGATGATCTCAACTACATGTACATTAAGTTGTAGTTTTCTTGATATCATGACCAAATTTATTCTCCTAAGATTTCACCATACTCTCAATACTTACCTTGCAGATATGGCCTGCTGCTCAGTTTATCAACTTCACGTTTGTGCCTCTGCAACACAGGTATGTACATGGTACACCTATAATTCTGCTGACATTGTTGTCTTGATAACATATACCTCCCCCCTGTAGCTCTCAGGTGTTCTTTCATTATTCACACCTTGACTTTTGAGTTCCGCACAAAAATGTCTCAGATGTATAGAAGAGCTCAGAAGCACAATTAGTTCAAGTTCATTTATTTCAGTAAAAAAAATAAAAAAATAAATGAACTAAATGAACTTGAAAGAAGCACAATTAGTTTTGAAGATGCTTTTTAAACAAACAAGGGGATTTTATCATTAGAGGAATTGAACTAACTTGTTTATTGCACGTAGAGAGTTGCTTACAGGTACTGTAGAACCTTTGTATGCGACCACCTGTGTATAAAGACCTCCTGGTCTTAAAGCTTGCTTTGTTTTTTGTTTTCCATGTTTACCATAAGTGAACAAACACACCTAGATATAAAGATTCCCTCTTTTGTTTAGTCTTGTGACTGGATTTTTTTTTTATAACCAAAGGGTGGTCTGTATATACAGGGTTTACTGTACTTCCATTATTCAGTAAAAACCTGTGCAATATAGAATTTAAGATGCTACAAAAATTAACAATCTGCACGATGAAAAAAGAAAGAAATTACATGAGAGCTACACATATCTTATACACAATATTGCCAGTGCCCAATACTTCCAAATAATCCTGGATATAGTGCCAAAGCACTGAAATTAGCATGTCCTGATTCTAAGGGCATGGGTTCAAATCAGTTTGACAGAGGCTGCTGGCTTGACCTACCCTTTAGATGGACGAGACAGTAAAAGCCAAGGTCCTGTGCCACCGTAGGTCTCAGCAGGTTACAGAACCCTTTCTGCTCAAAGGCAGTAAGTGCCGAGCACAGCCCAAATCTACAGATCTTCATAGGCACTCAATGGGTTTTTTTTCGGTCAATTTTGTAGCCGATAATGGGCTATGTTCCCAATGGCAAATCATTTTTTTTTCCTCAATTTTCAGCCAAATTTTCCCAATCAAGAAGATAAAAATGAAACTCTTTCAATCTGTTGCCAAATAGCAAAAATTTGGTTTGCTTGTTGATTGTTATTATAATTTTGACCATAAACAAACAATAAATGGTATATGGGTATCTATTTTGATATTTACAAGTGCTACCAATTGCATTATAACAAGCAAAAATCCCAATTTTTTGTCAAAATGCCGCAAAATTCCCAATTCCAGGGCCAAGGGACATGTTCCGAAAATAGTGAGAAAAAGCCCTGCACTCTGTCGAGATCTCCACATAAGTGGAAGATTTTCCAGTGGAATGATATAAACCAACAATGGAAAATTACATAATTAATCCTTGAAACAGGATGTCTGTGCCTATTGCCTTCATCTGAAGGCCCTGTCATAACTTGGATATGAACCCACGGCCCTCTGGTCTGAAGTCTAGCACTCAGATCCCTGGCTCTGGCTATTCCGTATGGGTATTTTCCAATATTGTGTATGAGTATAGTTCAGTAGTGGTTTTTAAATAAAAAATAATTTTGTTGTGTGTACTGTAGAAAATTTGTAATACTATATCACATTTCCTAATTATAACATTTAGCACCTCAAGTCTTTTCTCAGTATGCGTATATTATACATATTGTTTTTGTCTTTGACTTCAAAAAATAGTTAACACGTGACTTGCCATTTTTCATGTTTTCTTTTTTATACTTTCACTATGTTTTAATTACCGGTATATATGTCTTATTCAATTTATATAAGATTGTTAGTACATAGAAAAACAAGATTTCATTTTAAATAGATCCGCTTTTCTTTTTTTTTTTTTTTCTTTTTTTGAGAAGAAAAATCCAATAAAAATAGAAAACATTCATGTACCTTGGATAACCGAAAACATTTGTGTGATACAAGTATTTCCTATGGTGATGGAATGTAACTCTAAATAATCTTTCCGCTGAAATGATGTTAGTGCGGGAATAGCGTCATTCCATCACTAATAGAAACAATTGTCCAGCACAAACGTTATTGGGTATCACTTGGTACATGGCTGTTTTCCATTTGAACATTGATAACCTCCTGTTTTACACATGTTGTATGAAGATCATCTGATCCCTGCCTTAGAAAGCTCATCCTGTAAAATGCATTTCGTTAACTTTTCATACATTATATTGACCAATCACACCATTTCTTGTCAAACACCAATCTAATTAAAACGTGATCCTCAATATGCTCCTATCTTGAAGATCTAATGAAACTCCGTTGAGAGGGCAAATTTCATGACCTTTGCAAAGAACCAGTCAAATTTGTGCTTACAGAAATTGACAGTATAACCTGGGTGCGTTCAATACTGTAGCTCTACGAGCCAATGTGCAAAGCTGACATCATTCAACAAAAGACAACTTTATAGCTGTATTGTTGAATGACATCAGCTACATGCATCTCCTAGCCAAACGTGTTTAATAACAAGTGCTGTGATTGGTCAATAAAACATATACATATGCATTTTAAGGTCACGACCTCAGGGTCATGGGATTTGACCTCTCAACAGAATATCATTACATCAAGAGAGGAACAAATTGAAGATTGCGTTTTTATTAGATTGGTCAAAAACCTTCATTGTATAGACAAACAACATGAAACAAAGCAGATACAACATACATACATGTACATAAAAAAGATTGAAGTGTACATTGGACAAAGTCTTATCAATACAGGTGCAGCCATTGCTTGCTCATTCATAATTAATAACCATTCATGTCTGTTGTTACTCCATTTAACAACTTGATTTCTGTAACATGAAATTTGTTCGGTTCTGGACAGAGGTAACAGGATTGTCCAATCAAATTTGATTAGATCCTGTTGTAGCATAAAGTGAGGGAGCATATCAATGGTCAAATTCTAATAAGACTGGATAAAAAGTCAGATCAAAATGCCAGTGATAATCTGATGGAGGTGTATAGAAGCAATTAAGCATTGATTTTATATTTTTTCGGTTCACTGCAAAATGACCTGAATTGAGACTGTGCACACTGTGTAATTCGCGAAACGAATTACACAAAAGTGCGCTTTGTCTTCATTTAGGTCATTTCGATGTGAACAGGAAAAATTATAGAATCAATGCTTATGATTAAATTTTGGTAATAACTTTGCCAATTTTGAATGGTTTGTTTATTTTGTTTATTCTTTATCGAAATGATAGTCAAACAAACAGTCGCGCATTAATTGCGTCATTATGACAACCGCTACCATCACTGCATTCAGTGTGCGTGACGTAATACACAGCCTTAAGGGGCGTGGCTTAATTAGCGTTCGGGTCATTGAAGTATGAACCGAGTGTTTTCTGGATTTTTAACCAATGAAATCCTCGGAAATTTATAGAATTTAATTATTTATCTCTTAAGGGTGAACTTGAGATGTATATCTGATAAAATGGTGATTATTGTAATATGAAGAATTCTTTTCTTGTCTTGAGAGAGAGGGAGAGATGGAGAGATGTTGATTTGGATATACAATGTACACGTAGAATAGAGTTATCGACAGAATGAAAACTGTGTACAAAAGGAAAGAGAGTTGGAGGCGTGAAATTGATTCTGAAGTATTCAAAGTGATGAAACAAATCTTGATATTGAAAAATGTAAAAAAAAAAAAAAAAAAAAATTATCTGTCTATTCCTCTTTTTCATGGTACAAGTCGCCTTTTTTTCCATCCAAAGGTTTCTTATGTCGTAAGAATCCCACCTTAGAGTGACATGAGCCCTAAAGTGATCCCCCTGTCTGTCCATAATACTTTTATGTCCGCTCGTAACATTGAAACTAGTGATAACAGAGGGTTGACATTTTGCTTGAATATTAACCTTTTTGAGAAGATATGTTGGGTACCGAGTACTTCAGTTAAATTTTGCTCCATGAAGATTCAAGGTTCAAACTTCAGGATTTATGACAAGATACCTACAGGTAAAATGTAAAAGTTAACACATTCCTGTCCAGTCAGTGTCCTTAGAGAGGGAGTAATACAACTCATCTAATTTCTTTCTGAATTTATTTTCCATAAGTCTTATTAATTTATCTTCCCTGAACATTCTAAAAGCAGATCAGATAGTTAGAGCATTTTGTTTAAACCATTTATAATCTCTCACCTCTCATTGTGGGACAGGGTACGAGCCATTTAATGGAACCTGGGGCCTCTGTGGCCGAGTGGTAAGCGTGTTCGACTTCGAGCTGAGGGGTCCAGGGTTCGATTCCCGCAGCGCCACTCCGCGGTTGGCCGTCCCTGTCTTTCGGATTAGACAGTAAAAACCGAGGTCCCTTGTCACAGTAGGTGTTGGCACGTTAAAGAACCCTCCCTGCTCTACGGCCAGCAGTGCCGAGCACAGACAAAATTTGTCACCCTTCACTGGCACACGGTGACGTCTCCATATTAGTGAAATATTCTTGAGTGGGACGTTAAACAACAACGCAACAACAACTTATAAAAACTGGCAGCCACCTTATCTTGCAGAGATTGTCCAGTGTGGTCTATAACAAACAGAGAACTATGTTTGGAGACATCCATCAGTCTTTTGCACCTGGCAAGAGAACACCACCCTTCAGCAAGTAATCTATTATGTTTAAAAAAGTTTAATTCATTTGAAAGAACCACAATAACTCTGCAATAGGTACCACTGGTTGTTGATTGGTTGTATTGTTGTTTAACGTCCCACTCAAGAAGCTTTCACTTACAAGGAGATGTCAATGTGTGTCGGCAAAGGGCGACAAATTTTGCCTATGCTTGAGACTTATGGCTATGCAGTATGGCGGTTTCTTTAACATGTCAACACCTACTGTGAGACGGGACCTCATTTTTTACTGTCTCATCCTATAGACAGGGATAGCTAACCAGAACATGGCTTTGGCTCGAACCCCGGGCCTCTCAATCAGAAGTCTAACATGCTAACCACAAGGCCATGGTAGTCCTGGTACCACCTATATATTTGGAAAGTGCAGCAGCACTAATGTAATCATAGGCCTACACAGTAAACAGAACTAGACAGAGTTTCCGAGATACTTTTTACTGTATAGGCCAAGGGCGGGCTTATTCCCCCATATTCAGTCTATAATCTTTTTATGCCCCTGTAATCAGAGATTACGCTAACAAAGTTGAACGTAAAACAGCAAACTACATGCATTTCATACAGATAACTCATTTGTTTTATTTATTCATTAAATTTTAAGTATGTATCATATATAATTCATTGACCCTTAAACTTATGAATTGGACCCTCAAAGAAAACTTCAGAAAGTGCAAGGGACCCCTAGAATTAGGATGCCAGGTAAACCACTGTGCATGTGCAGTTTAGCCCCGTGGAAGTGATGCTCAAGTTTGATGAACAAGGGAGATAACTTTTATTTTTTGAAAGTTGAATAAAGTCCTGAACAATAAAGGTAGATTGTTTCTTAATTTCTTTTACTTTCAGAGTCCTATTCGTTAATTGTGTTGCCCTGGGATGGAATGTGTACCTGGCATGGAAGTCTGAGGCAGATAGAGAGAAATTAAAATAGCAAAAAGCGAGAAATAAAATGACATAACTGGAAAAGTTGTTGTCTTTTCCTTTGTGATCCATCAATGGGTCAAGTTTAGATGATATTATAGGAGAATATCAAAGATATTAGATATAGGTATAGCTAGATAAGAAATAGGCTGCAGATTAGGACTTAGCTCTACTATTAATTTGCAATGTTACGGCTACTCGTTAGTGAATTAATTTTTGCCATTGTCGTTAAATTTTTAAAGTTTTTATTATACAAGTTCATAATTAGAGTGTCACAAACTCATAAAGGGCTTGTTCATATAATTTTGCTGAGAGAATTTTGTCTTAAGTTTTTGCTCAACAATGTCTGCCCTTTTGATACAAACTGATTTTTTGGAGGGGTATGCCCCTTATAGTACAATAAAACAAGGACTACATGTATCTTCTTGCCATGCCTACTTCAGCGAACAGTGAAATTCCCACCTACCCTCTCATTTTCACCGCCTAATTTTCCTACAAATAGATTTTCCTCCTACTTAAAAACTAATTTAAATCTCTGGTAACCTTGAACTATATTAAATGAAAATGATAGGAGATCCCTCCCAGTGCTTGATCACCTTCCTTCCTCCTTAGAGAGTGATTGTTACAGATATTTTCAGTATGTTACTCTTTTCAGCTTTCAAGAATTGTCTCCCTTGCCTCTGCACTACTACTCCTTCCAACCAACCAACCACCCAGCTCTCTCTCTCTCTCTCTCTCTCTCTCTCTCTCTCTCTCTCTCATGAAGATGACGACTGCAAAAAAATCCGTCTTTCCTCATATTGTAATCACCAAAATTCTTCCATCCCCCTCTCTTTCTCTCATTCTCAACCCACTTAGTCTAAAGGTAAGATCATGGCTGACACTTATTTCTCATAGGACTGGCACACTGTTTGTCAATACTGGGGGTAGGAAAATGAAATTTTGTGTAAAAGTTCATCAGAAGATTGTCATCTGAAAGTATTTCGATGTTTTATTTCTGTATATTTTTGTGTGTGATTTTGCCACAATTTGAATTTATTTGTCTTTTGGATTTATTCCGGTGGGATGTTACAATTTGCGTGTCAAACAGAATTTTATTCATTTGCAGTTTTGTTGAATGATGATTTTATGGGTAATTTAGTAGACAAGACTAGTCAGAATTGTCTCCCTTGTCTTTTTATGATCACAGTTACACTAGTTTTGTATGCACCACATAATCACAGTCTGAACATTCATAATCATTAAGATTGATATTTCTAGCTAAATAAAATTTCATGTCCATCCTGTAAAAGTTGAATTTTTCATGAATTACAAGTGAAAATGTTGGATTTTTTTAGACTTAATTTACTTTGTTAAATGTTGTAAAATTGTAACAGGGAAATTTGTTATAATGTAAGGGTTCCATAAACAAAACATGGTCTGATGTTATTAAGGGGAGAAAGAAAGGAAGGAAGCTGGAGAGAGAGACATAAAATAAGTTTTCCCAGTTTTCTATTTTTTTGTATAAAAATTGTTGCGNNAGCTGGAGAGAGAGAGAGAGAGGGGGGGGGGGGGAGAGAGAGAGAGAGAGAGCTTTAGCTTTACTGATAAACAAAGCTTAGGCTTGTGTTTGAATATTTTTTGTTCATCATAACAAGTCAGATCTAAAATTTTCAAGACGACAATCAGTATTATTTATGTGAACATGGGGGATTGTGTTTTTAATGACATCTTGATCACAGAGGCTCGTGTTTAAAATTTATCCCTTTTGGTTCCTCAACAAAATTGTCCAAAATAGTTATACATTATGTACATTAAATGTTTTGGACAATTTTGCAATCATTGTGTATGTATACAGGTTACGGTCATACAGGTATTTATTTACACTTTGAGGGACGACAAGGGATGCTTTTTCATCGCTACTGGTCATGAAGCAGCTGTTACCCAAAGAAAGCAATTACAGAACGGTCAAGGATAGGGGACTTAAAGCTAATGATATTTTGTGATTTTTCTATCTGTCATCTAGTGCATACTTGCCAAGTCTCCCCCAGAAATAGGGAGACTCGAGATTTTTGATGCAAAGTTTTGATAATTTCCCATGAAAAATTTCAATTTTCCTATTAATTCCTAGTAAAATTAAGAGTCTCCCCCATAAAGTTGAAAAATCTCCCCCATAAACAATTTTCTAGGTTGGCAAGTCTGCTAGTGATACAATTGTATGACAACAGACAGGAAGTATCCTTATTCTTGACCATTTGGTGATTGCTTTTGTTCGGTAGCTGCTTCATGGCCAGTATGGACCTCTGTAATCCTAGTCAAGATGACATCATACCCATTTTGCAATTCAGTTTACCTGTCAGCATATAACAACCAAACAATTTAAAGAATTGTAACAATTTGAAAAAACTAGCGGTCAGTAAGTACCAAGAAATTTGGTGAGAACCTTGTGGACAAAAGGGGTAATTTTTGTCAAGTAAAAGGTTAAGTTGTATACATGTAATTGTTTTCTTTTAATCTTTTTGACCTGGTATCCAATGCATGTAGTTAGTGTGGAGCACTTTTAAGATTAGAATTATATTGCTAGGTACACATTTTGATAGATAAGGGGGAGGGGGGATGACACTTAGGTTTTTAGTCATTTAGATTGTAACCCAAATTTCCAACACACAAGGCGAACTAGAACTTGTTGCAGATGTTATTTCAGATACCAAATGGGGCTCACTCGGGACTCAAAACACTGTTAGCAAACAATTTAGCCAACCAAGAATTTATTTAGCTAATTGATATTTTTAGTAGCCAACTAAATTATTATTTATTGATTTATGAAATATTCTACTTGCCACTGCGTAATTTATTTCTAATACATTTTAGATCATTTTCCAATTGCTGATATCTCCCAATGTTAGATTTGTAAATCACATACATGTGTAATATCAGATGACTTATTTGGTCATCAAAGACCGTGTTATAGAGACCCTTTTATATTTTGTGACCCCCCCCCCCCCAAAAAAAATCTATCATCAAGAAAATTAGCCTATAATGAAATTTTTAGCCGTAAAAAAATTTCAGCCAATGGCTCAGTTCGCTAGCTACGGGATGGGTCTGTCAAAAAAAAAATCACCCAGGTGTGTCCAAATGCAATTTAAAAGGACTTATGTTGTGTAAACTTCTTTCTGATCCAGTGGTTTTTTACCCTTTCAACCCCATGTATCAAAATGGTATGATCTTTTCCATTGTCTTAGAACAGTCCGTTGTGGTCTCTGTTGTTGAAAGGTGCTTGCTAAAGCAGGCTTTATTGTATTTTTTTGTATTCACCAAAAACTAAAACAGAGATTTAATTAGTAAGTTGTACTTTTACTCGCAAGACAATCTACATTACGAAATCCTTTTTGTTGTGATTTGCATCAGTATTTTTTTCAAAATGGACCATATTGTGAATGATTTGTACAATAAAGTTCGATGCATGTAACAATTTTGTCTTTTTCATTGTCAGCTGTCATCAGATGCCCATATTTATGATATGTTCATGGTCCATTGCCCCCTCCTCTTTCCCTCTGCCCCACTACTTTTTATTTATAATCCTTTCCGTAATCTTTCATTCATATTGAAACATCAGATACTGATAAAGGGCTTCAAATATTATCTTATCAGGGCTGGAAATTAACGATCCCCCATTCACCAACGAATGGAAAAGCTGCCAGGCTAAAAAAAAACTCCATCAACTTCGCCCGTATGGCAAATCAAATTTTCTTGATTTGGTATCTATTCTGCACTTTGGGTTTACTGATTCAAGACTTAAAAAGGAAACTAGTCGGCGTGTATTTTCCCCTTGCCACATGCATTCATGAACTAAAATAAAATCTTTATTAACATCACAAAATGTGCAAAAATAAACGGGCTCCTTAAACTTGGTGTGGTTCTAATTCGATCTTTGAAGTCTTAGTCCGTATGACTAATAACAATTCCTTACCAATTTCCTGCCCTGATTATCCCTGGAGCTTTAGGCTACTGAGTAGTGAGGATTCTGTAACAGGGGTACTGGGTTTGGATCCGAAACCTCAGAGTCTAAGGACTTCACCTTGATGCAATGATTGTTTTCACTAACACCAGTTGACAGTAGGATTTATCAAGGAGACTAAAGATCTTTTGAAAGAAATATATGGAGATGTCACCATGTGTTGGTGAAGGGTGACAAATTTTGGCTATCCTTGACAATTATGGATGTAAAGCATGGACGGTTCTTTAACATACAGACAGCTGCTGTAATATCGGACCTCGTTTTTCACTGTCTCATCTGGAAGACAGGGGTTATAAACAGCAGCATTGCTTGGACTTGAACCCGAGACCTTACAATCAGAAGACAAAGCTGCTAACCACTAGGCCATGGCAGCCCTTCACAGAGAGGAGAGATACGGACACACGGAGGGATAGTTGAAGTGTCTATTATGTGTCTATTACAGTAGAGTTGGTCTATAACGAAGTCAAAGAGGATTGACTTTTGACTTCGTTATAGGCATCCTTCGTTTTAAGCATCAGAATTTACTAAATAAATCGATAAAAGATTATTCTTTTCGGGATTTTATTCCTCTTTGTTATAGCACTGAATTTGCTTTAAGCTATTTCGTTATAGACCAACTCTACTGTATTATGGACTGTAAACGGTTATCTAGATGGTCTGGAAATATTGCCATTTGCCTGGGAACAGAAGCTTTATATTCACCAAGGCTCTCTAGTCCTACTATAGTAGGCTACTTGTACATACATTACATTTGTAGAATATGTTGATTTTTCAAGAAAGTTGGCCACATTTTCTGCCACCCCTGATGCCTCTGAGCTTTTCATATGATACTCAAAAGCTAGTTAGCTAGATCCAGGAACTAAACAGAATATATTAAGTTTCTGATCGAAAACACAATCATGATTAAATCATAATTATCATCGCTAATTTTGATCATTCTTATCATTTAAATCTTCATTATCATGATCACATCTATGCTGGAATTTCTACATCAGTTATCACACATGCTGATTACATTATGTGGTCCTTATTTCTATACTCATTTTACTTTATAGGTGCGCAAATAAGCAAACTATTATTTCAGTGTCTTTTTTCAGGGCACTTTTTGGTGCGCTCTTAAATTGGTGCTAAAATGATCATTAGACCTACTTTTGCTTTATTCCTCCTAAAGATCCTGCAGTTCACTGTAGTGCCAATCCCCAAATCACAGGTAGCATAATCAATTACCTTTGTTTAACCCTTTCAACCCTAAATATCAGAATGGTTTGCTCTTTACTATTGTCTTAGACCAGTCCATTTTGGTCTGGGGTGTTGAAAGGGTTAAGTAAAGCGTTTTTATTGATGAATGACCACAGTATTGTAGTCAAGTGGTCTCACAGTGAAGTAAAATGTATTGTTTTTAACTCTGCATTTTAATAAGCATAGCAGAGAGAGACAAACTAATTTTAAAAGATTTCATCTTTTTATGTTTCTGTTTCTCCAATACGTCACATCGAAAGAATCTAATGCAATTCTGATAAGGTTGCAATCTGATGTCACAAGGTCACGACCTATTGCAAAATAATTCATTGACCAATAAGAATAGTACATGTTGTAAAACACCAAAGATTTATTTACAGTCCCAAACTCTGAGAAAGCTGAAAATTCATTGGTCCAAAAATTTGAGACTTTTAGATCAGATTGCAATTTCAACTGAATAGTGTTAGGTCCATTTACAATATATATTGGATAAACAGCAATGGCAAAGACATTATGTTGATTTGGTTGCCATGAGAATGCTACATTAATACTGTTAATAATAGAATTCTGTTAAAATAAGTGTATGTATACTACTTATCCAGAAATTTTCACTAAACTTTATTGTGACGAATCGGTAGCCATGCAAAATCATTTCCATCACTATATTTTCGCGTACATTGTATGTGCATGTTAGATATGATAAGTTTATGTTGTATGGTACATATTAATTTCGGTTTAGTACACTTTATTTTCGCGAATGTGGGTTCTTGTGTAATTACACAAAAATAATCTTCTCGCAGATAAATTTGATTTGCAGTACTGTAGTTTCATATATACATGTAAGCTTGACTACTGTTATTGTTTTCATTTCTATTTTTATTTCAAGGAGCAGGTGATACCTGTGACACTTGCGCAGTGCAATACCTGTGTGTGAGGATGTCCAGGTACAATCTCAAAACTCAGGTGTTTTCTCATTTGATTCATGTTAAGAAATTGTTTTCGTGAATATATAATGCTCTGTTAGTCTGTATGCACAGTGAAACCTACCAGATAAGACCACTTCATTTTCCCAGAAAAAAATGTTCTTTTAAGCCCTGTTCACACTATCAAAGTTTTCTCGGTCAAAGTCTGTGCAAGTTTACTACGTTATCAGGTAAACTGTGCCATACTGATTCTCTGTTTTGATTGGCCAAAGTCCATCAAAGTTTGAAGAAAAATAGGACGATTTTCTATTCCGTCAAACTTCTTTGATTGACTTGGATCAAAGTTTTCTTTGACTCTTCACACTGTTAAAGTTTCCGTCAAAACTTTGACCTAGCAAACTTGTGCAAGAAAATTTTGATACTGTGAACGGGGCTCTAAGTACAGCTGATCAGTGCTCTTGATAAGCCGCCTACATGCGTATTTTACCTTTTAAAATTGATGCAATACGCATTGACAATATTATATATGCGTTTATGCTACGCAGTCACTTTTCCTTTAACTCTTCAATGTTTGATGACACGCATACATGTACTAAACCCTTTCAACACCACAGACCGAAATAGACTGGTCCAGACAATGGAATAGAGCATACCATTCTGATACTTGGGGTTGAAAGGGTTAATTCAGTCGTCTCTGGTTATCACAACCTTAAGACCAGACTCTCATAAGAAAATAGAATCTTAATCAACAAAATCGTCAGCTTTGTGCTTTATCATTCAAATACTGTATACAGGGAAATTTTCGCCGATTTATTTTGCCCCCATGGTAAGTGGGCGAATTGAAAACTGGGCAAAAACCGAAATGGTAAATTCATTGAATAGAATTATGACGAAAATGCACGAATTTAAAACGTGGCGAAACTGTTTGCAATTGTATTAGGGCGAAAATAACACAGGGCGAAAATAACCCTGTATAAAGTAATTAACATGTATTAGAAATTCTACATGCATTTTATAAATCCATGCATGAAAGATGAATTCTAATGCATTGTGTTTGTTTCGCGTTATTTCATTGGTCAAGGAAGTTGAAAACTCGCAGGGTATTCACGATTCACTGCTAGTTTTTAAAT
>JACSZP010036774.1:0-10532 GCA_016161895.1 Pinna nobilis | reverse complement strand
CTTAATTAGGAGTTCTGGCTTTCCAGTTTGATTTAAACGTTGCTTAACTTCGTATAAATTTACTTGTGCCATCGCGCAATATGAACTTCCACAACAGCAGGAAATTACGTATCAATAATAACGCGCGGAACTACCGTGCATGCGATCCGGAATAATAACAGTCAACGGGAATATCTCTCTCTCTCTCTCCTCTTTTTTTTTTTTTTTTTTTTTTTAGTTTTCAAAGGGGGGGTTGCAACCCCCCCCCCCGAATCCGCCAATGTAAAATAGTTTGTTTGGTTAGGTGATCCTCCAAGAGAGAACAATAATTATAAAGATACTGCATTTCGGGGAGAGGGGGGGGAGCCATCCCATCAGTCTGATAGTTGCCTAAATAAGATGGCCTCCTACACAATGTACATTTAAGTATGTCAAGTTTATCCTGAACAGTGGAGCCACATTTATCGGGACACTTTTGTTCCCAAGGAAAGTGTCCACATAAATGAAGCATTCAGATTACTGAAACATACATTTTGGAATGATTAAATCACTAATGCAATTCCTGGGAATATCTTCCATAAGGCGAAACATTCTGACCATTTGCATCCGGGTTAATGAGGCTTGACTGAATTCAAACCAAAGTACAGTAGAGTCTGTCTATAACGAGTCGGCATAAAGCAAATTTAGTGCTATAACAAAGAGGAATAAAATCCCCCCAAAAATTGCTATTTATCTATTTATGAAGTAAATTCTGATGCTTAAAACGAAGGATGCCTATAACAAAGTCAAAAGTCACTCCCCTTTGGCTTCGTTATAGACCAACTCCACTGTAATTAGATAGCACACACAGTAAAGGTACACATTAATGAATAAGAAAAGAATAAGTAAATAAATCTACAAATCTAAAATACATGTAGGAGAGCATCTCCTGTGTCCATTGACTTACCTCCCTCTCCAAAGTTTTCCAGCACAGCCTCTACAAAGCCGGACACGTACAGCCCCGTAGCCAGGACATTAGCAACATAGAATAGGAAGCCTATACTTCCTCCAAACTCCGGACCCAAGGCTCGACTAATCATATCTGAACTCTGTCAAGGATGTTTGACTTGACCTATCATCACAAAATCTTTACATAGACATTTAGATGGCAATTTTTAAGTTCAGCCAATCTCAGAATACCAATACAATGTTCTTAACTCCTTAACCCTGGAAATGATAGACTTTTCATTGTATAAATGATTTGAACAAATCTAAATGTGCTCTTAGGAGTGAGTAAGTTAATCATGAAGAAATTGACTTCAAAGAATAGATGGCTGGTGTGCATTTCAGGGTGTCAATCAGAAAGCATAAGAATTTTATAATTTTATTTTCAAGCATGCATGAACTAAATGTTCACTTAATATCTGGCCTTGGGGCCTCCGTGGCCGAGTTGTTAGCTTGTTTGACTTTGAATTGAAGCGTCACTACATGTTGGCCGTCCCTGTCTTTCGGATGAGACAGTAAAAACCGACGTCCCGTGTCACAGTAGGTGTTGGCGCGTTATAGAACCCTCCCTGCTCTACAGCCAGCAGTGCCGAGCATAGGCAAAATTTGTCGCCCTTCAGCAGCATGCAGTGACGTCTCCATATGAGTGAAATATTCTTGAGTGTGACGTTAAACAACAATACAACAACAATATCAGGCCTTTATAAATAACATCACTTATCATTTTACACTTCCTGTTTTTACAAAAGATAAGGATATGTCACTTATCTAATATGGAAATGTTGTAAATCTTCCTGATTTTCAAAACCTAAAACCAAAAGCCTAACAGTCTGACAAGGTAAAACCAAAAACCTAACAGTCTGACAGGGTGAAATCAATCTATGAATAAATCATAAGACACATATACATGTACATGTAGTTTGTGGTTCTTGAAAATTTTATTAAGGGAACATTCTTCCATTCTATGGGGGAGGCTCTAAATTTACTAAGAATTAATAGGAAAATTTTAGTTTTTCATGGGAAAAACATGTTTTTATTATGAGAAATTATCAAAATTTTGCATGAAAAATTAAGAGTCTCCCTATTAATGGGGAGACTTGGCAAGTATGGGTTCTTCCTTTTTTTATGTTGTTGTAATAGATCTATTCTATGACCATGATACAAATAAGTGCAATATTATCTGTACCCTGTTGATAATATGCTATCTTCCAGCTGTAATAGATTGATAATTTGTTTAAATAGCATGTGTCATGGTCAGGGGTTCAACAGAGAGAACAATCTACAAGTGTAATCATAAGTGAATGACCTGATCCGAACAGCTGTCCGCACACAGTGAACTTTATTGTTATAGGATTAAAATAAAGGAAGTCATTACAACAGCTTATAAAGATACAGGGAAAACGCAAAGGAAATCACACTATAGAATTTAGACCCAGTTGAAAATCAGCACTTCAAATGTTGTTTGTTTCTTTATTTATATTGCTTTATGAAACACTCAACAAGCTTTCGTTCATGTGGTAGTGACCAGATTTCATTGGTGTAGGAGAGAACACGGCTACAAATGTAATCAAGAAGGGACCACTGGCTTTCTACACATGAACTGGCAAACATTTTTACTCCAGGATCTAGGGTCTCTGTGGCCGAGTGGTTAGCGTGTTTGACTGTGAATTGAAAAATCCAGGTTTGAGCCACGTAGCGCCACTCCGCTGTTTGCAGTCTGTCTTTCGGATGAGACAGTAAAAACTGTCACAGAAGGTGTTGGCATGTTAAAGAACCCTCCCTGCTCTACAGCCAGCAGTGCCGAGCATAGGCAAAATTTGTAGCCCTTCAGCAGCACGCAGTGACGTCTCCATATGAGTGAAATATTCTAGAGTGGGACGTTAAACAACAATACCATACCATACCATACTTCAGAGTCTAAGGTTCCAGCTAGGTTCAAACCACCACTAATTAGAAGTTAAAGCAAAATACTCCTTCCCATTGACCACAGGGGTAGAAATTAAAATACATTTTTGCTACATTTGCCTGAAATAATAGTATAAATGTACCAGTATAATATAACTTAAGTATCAATCATACAGATATTCAGATTTTGAATTGGTTAGAGTATTCTCATCTCTAGTGCTGAAGTGCAGTGTTCAAGTATATCAGCCGACACTCAACATATGAAGCCTAAATGTCGGTGTTCTAATGGACACCAAACCCTCACTGTATAATGACCAATCAAGTCCTTCACAAGTATTCACTGCTGTTGGTTGGTTGTTTGTAGTGTTGTTTAGCGTCCAACTTAAGAGTCTTACTTATACAGAGATGCCACCGTATGCTGTTGAAGGGTGACAAATTTTGCCTATAGATGCTCGGCACTTACTGTATACAGGGTTATTTTCGCCCCGTTATATTTTCGCTCCAATGAACTTGTGAACAGTTTCACTCCGTTTTAAATTCGCCCAATCTCGTCATAATTCTTTTCAATGAATTTACCATTTTGGATTCGCCCAGTTTTAAATTCGCCCATTTACGATGAAGGCAAAAGGGGCGAAATTAAAACGGGGTGAAAATTTCCCTGTATAAAGTATGTTTTTGTTGTTTGTCATTATAGTGGTACTAAAGAATTTTTTCTCTTATAAGGAGACTTTACTAAATGCCAAAGAAGAGCTAGAAATTTGACCTTTGGTCATCACTTCTGGCCACTGAGCAGAGCTCTTCCACCCCACGATCTGAAGGTGGACATGCTACCATGGGGCCAGGATGGCTCTCTATTTGAGTCTTTTGACACCTAATGCAATGAATAACCAACCCACCAACCCCCCCTCTTATGTTACTACAGAACATTAAGGTCTAATTAACCTTAAACTTACTGATGTGATTTTTATATAACATCTATCCTGTATATTTCCAAAGATTAACATTTGAAAAATCTCTGACCAGAAAGACAGACATGGATAGACTTACAATGTAAATCCTATATCCCCTCCGTTATTTCACTTAGATAACCTTGGGGTATTGGTTGGAAATACAGTTGAACCTGTTTTAAGAGACCGTCCATAGGTAGAAGTAAAATGGTCAAAAATGGCAGGTGATCTCTTAATTTGAGTGATTTATATAGAGATTACACAACAAGTTGGGATTGATTATCATTTTTATGCAACTCGAGTTAGTTAATCGTCAAAGTTTCAAAGTGCGAGCTTTAGCGAGCGTTTTGAGACTTTGTAAATTAACTAACAAGAGTTGGATAAACATGATAATCAATCCAAACGAGTTGTGTAATTTGTTTCTATCATAACATTTGATTAATTTACAAATCAAAGTATTGAAGATACCAAGAAGAGGAACTTTTTTCGGATCCCGTCATATCGGTAAGCCTCTCAATGTATTGTGATGTCAAATACATGACGTCAGTTTAGTACGACATCATAATTGAATTTCCTGATGTATCAGCAAATCAAAATGCTTGGAAGTGATTATCAATGTGTGTTAATCGCTGTATTTAATCGAGTGGATTATACAGCCATTTTAGAATGATTAAAGTGTGTGTTATGGTAGAACAAGAAAATACCCACTTTGGAAAGTTTACATTTAAGCCATATAAGGCAGGTGTTCCTTTAATTCAGTGGGTAGCTATGGCAGTTTGGACTCTATACTGGTTAGCTGTATTGTGGTTTAACGTCCCATTCAAGAATCTTTCACTTTTTTGGAGACATCACAATGTGCCAGTAAAGGTTGAAAAAAAATATTGCCTATGCTCTGCACTTACGGGCATAAGCAGGGATTGTTCTTTTACATGCCAACACCTACTGTAATACGGGGCCTCGGTTTTTACTGTCTCCGAAAGACAGGGACAGCCAACTGCATTGTGGCACAGACTTGAAAACCTGACTTAAAGGTCAGGAAGTTGAACACGCAAACCACTAGGCCACTGTGGCCTCTTAGAAAATAAAATACATGAATGTAGAAAAAGAATACACATGGACTGTTCTTCTTGATATCATGAAGTCGTATTACTGTGAGTGTAAATGTACTGTATAGTTCACACAGGTACTGGGTATATATCAATATAAAGTGTTCATACATACACACACGTATGTAAATGTATAAATATACGATTTATCAATGAAAAATATCAGTTCAGTGCTTCATTTGATTAATAAACATGAGTATGTACATAAGAGAGATAACTAGGTAAAATAAACCTAGACTTGTGAGAACTGATAAAAACTGGTATGCACATCACAAAGTATGACTGTTTCAGAAGTTTTTAATCTTGACGTTCTTAATACAGATGTTAAGACTAGTCTGAGGGACCTCCATGGCCAAGTAGTTAGTGTGTTTGACTTCGAATCGAAAGGTCCAGGGTTGGATTCCTGCTGAGCCACTCCGCGGTTGGCTGTCCATGTCTTTCTGATGAGATAGTATAAACCAAGGTCCCGTGTCAGAGTAGGTGTTGACATGTTAAAGAACCCTCCCTGCTCTATGGCCAGCAGTGTTGAACATAGGAAAAATTTGTCGCCCTTCACCAGCAAATGTTGACGTCTCCGTATTAGTGAAATATTCTTTAGTGGGACGTTAAACAACAATACAACAACTAGTCTGAATGGTCCCATCACAACAAGACCATTCATTAAAAATTGTTGGTTTGCTGAAACACGACATACTCACTCAAAATCTTGTAAATAAAATTTTTCATTGCAATTCTGGGATGGTTACTTTTTATATCCAAGTCTTTTGATATTTTCCAATTATTTACATGTATATTTTACATTCATATATGTATATCATTTATAATTTTTCAAACAACAACAAAAAAAGTCTGACTCCTATAGTGTGCAAAAAAAGAGAGACTAAAAAATTGTTGACCTGTGATAATCATTATTTTGTTGTTGTAGAGTATGAACAACAAGGATACAGTAAGCGCCTCCTCCCTCTAGTGCCCCATTGGTGGAAATGGCACAGATGGACAAAACAGTCATTATCAGGATGAAATAGGCCAAAAGCAGCTGAGCAACCGCCTCCAATATTCCTGACTGTCCCACAACAAAACCTGCAAAAAAAAAAAATCAACATTATATTTCAGTTATGAGATGATTTTGAATGCTGAAAAAAAACTAGGTGTGTTGACCCCAGACAGCAGCTATTATCAATATCACAGCATTAGTCGTGTTACATGTAGGTCAAGGTCCCAAGGTAAAAAACTATAGAACCAACAAAAAGATCTCGTCACAAGGAAAATCCATGTGAAATATGAAGGTCATATCACTAATTGACTTACCCATCAGAAGTTACGGCCAATGTGATATTTTTTCAAATGTAGGTCAAAGTCAAAGTCAAAGTCAAGGTCAAGAGAGGAAAATTATAGCACCAACAGAAAGGTCTTGTCACAAGGAATACACATGCCAAATATGAAAGCCCCATCACTTTTCATTGAAGTTTATGGTCAATGTTATAATTTTACAAAACTAGGTCAAAGTCCAAGGTCAAGATCATGAGGTAGACAGGTTCCACTGTAAAATTAGAAAGATATGTTTTGAAAACAATGACATTAATCCTTTCCATATGCTCTCTGAGTAAAACAGCACAGATTCTTGTGCCCAGCTACATTTTGTATTTTTCTACAACATTATTCAATAAACAATCTGAAAATGATCGCAGAACAGCAAAGCAACAAGATATAGGCATAGCAAGTTATACTGTACTAAGAGGTCCAAGGATACACCCCTGGAAATTCTTGGATCAAAACACAATATTCTGAGACCTCTTATGCCAATATGGTCATGTCAATCCAATTAAGATGATACAAAACAAAACATTTGTAAAATTAGACAAAGTATGAGATAACAAACTGATTTAAACAAGTTCCAAGACTAATAGTACTAATACTGATACTCTTTTTCAAAAGAGAATTTTTATATTTTCTTCAAGCAGTAGAGGTAAGCCTACATGTACATGTACAGTAAAAACAACACTGATAAATCACTGGTCAGTGTCTATTTTGGTAAATACATTGTATCATGCATCAAGGTCAAGGTCACATAATCAAGGTGCCCCAAATAAAAGGGAGAGGCCTTTTTAGGAGTTAGTGAATACATTTGAAACTCCTATCACTCATCCTTAAAATGATATGACCAAGATTAAAGTGTTACAAAATGATGTCAAGAATCAAGGTCATGGTCAAAAGGTAAAGACTTTTGTTACCAAATACCTATTACTGTTTGTAAAGGCATGTGAAATATGAATGATACATGTATATCCTTTACCATTCAAAATACCTGGCCGTAATTATAGTTAGTAGACCCACAAATGAAGAAATAAAATAAAATTCAATACTATCCCACCCCACCCTACAATGTATGGCCAATTCACTCACTAAATAAATCATTACTTTTTATGTATTATACCATATCTGCACTGATACTTCTTATTGGACAGGAGCCTAAGACAATGAAGGTCAGGAAGTACGAGTTTTATCACTCAGGCTCAATTCAAACTAAGACAGCAAAATGCAAAATTAAATCATGTTAAAGACCTTGATAAACAAACATAAAAAAGTTTCAACAGGGTAAAACAATGTGTTGTAAATACATGTACAATGTACATGGCTATAATTCCTGATATCACCAGATTGGTGGATCAAGATATTGATGATAACTTGATAGACTTCCTTATACAGTTCTGAAACACTTCCCTATAAATATGGTTCTAACACACTTCCTTATAAATATGGTTCTGAAGCTCTTCCTTATTGACAGAACATTGTAGGGTAGCCTATCCAAAACCATCAATCTTACATTTGTAGATGGACTTACCATAGAAGGCAACAAAGTTCACAACTGCCCTGAAGCCTTTCACACATCCCCCAAATAAAAAAACCAACATACCATACAATTAAAATCACTTGTAATCGCAAGTGAGTGATTTTTCAATCTATCATACATGTGCATGTACTTTGTTTTACAGTAAAATTGACCAAATCTGATTTACTTGAATTATAAATGAGATGATGATAAACCTATTGGATTTAATTTAAAATCTGTCAAATTATCAATATCAAAATTCTGTGCACTTACATGGTACATGCCTTACAGGTGATTTTTATCATAAGAATCTTTGTTAAAAGACGGCAGCTGAGCAAAGATTACTGGCTCCTGTCATGTTATTATAAGTCAGTGTTTTCCCTTTGTTTTCATTGAAAAGGCTGGAAAGAGTATCAAACAGACCAAGATGAGGGGATCTGGGGGCGAATTGAATAGGCCAAGAAGGGGGATCTGGGGGGTATTTTGGCAGCAATTTTGGCCATTGAGCAGGGAAGGTTCTATAATGTGCCAACTGTGACATCCGACCGCAGTTTTTTCTATCTATTCCGAAAGGACAGGGACATGCAGCCAACTGCAGCGCAAATCAGACTCAAATCCGAGAGCTCTCTATCAGAAGACAAACATAATGTGCAACACTAATTGTCAAATTGTACAAATTGTACTAGCCTGAAACTTAAATGCATATTCTACATGTGCTGGCCTCTGAGCTTATCACAAGGCAACATTAACTACATGTGTACATGAAGCAATGGCCTCTGATATACATACATGTATGTCTTACATGCACATTGTATTTCATTGAATGGAATAAACAGAAAGATCAACTATGATACTTTTGTAAAACTTCAGTGGGCTGACTCATTGGAGTTCATCAGTACTATGCATTTGTATGGTGTTCATCTCTGGGTCCAAATGGCTCCAAGGTTTTCAATTTCGTCTACAACTGTTTTTTTTCTTGAAATGAGATAGTGGACAGTAAAAATGTTTGCAACATTAAAATCAAATATCCTTCAGTTAACCATGTAAGTTTCCAAATATACTTTACTTTATATCCTTGTAATGGATTAACTGTGGATATACCTGTATAAGCTAAATCTATACACTCAAATGTACAAGTAGGTTAAATATAGGAAGTGCATAGGAAAACACAAAATTGTTTTGTCACAAAGTTCTTATACACTGAATTTCCTTGATCTTGTAGCTAGTTCTACATACATTATAAACGACAATTTTTTTCACAAGTTGTTGAATAAAATACCAAATGTTTGAAGAATGTGTCCATGTAACAAAAAAAGTGAAATAAAGTCAAAATATAAAATACATGTATGTACAGTCGAGCCTCATTAATCCGGACGCCAATAATCCAGATGCTTCACCTTCCCGGATGACATTCCCAGGGAACAACATTTTCAGATTGCCTTGCACATTATGATATGTATGTTTCAGTATTCCGGACGCTTCATTTATCCGGACAATTTGCTTCGGAACGAAGGTGTCCGGATTAATGAGGCTCCACTGTATATGCAAATGGTATTAATGAATTCATTCCTTGCATGAAATGTTTGAGTCAAAAAACATCAATAAGAGGTTTGGCATACATTGTATACTCTTTTTCCCCATGCATTTTACTATAAGCTTTATTTTCCCAAAATTTGTACCAAGCTGTCTGTCCCCCCTTATCCTCTTTCTAATGTTGAAAATGGTGTGCAGTATTATAACTCCCCGCCCCTCCACTGGGATGCCAGGTGCAGTGGTTGGCACATGTACACTCTGATCTTGAGGTTGTGGGTTCAAATCTATGCTGTGCTTTGGCTGGCTTTTAAGATGATACAGTAATGTGAGAGCCTGTGCCATAGTGGGTGTTGGGTGAACCCTCATTGCTCAATCAGTCTATGGTCGTAAGTTCTAAGGATTACAGTCCTTCACCAGTGTACTGTAATGTCTCCATATAAGTAAAAGATTCTTGAGTGGGATGTTAAACAACTACATCATGCACATGTATTACAACCAACTACCCCCTAAAAAATTCCTACAAAGAATACCCAAGTAGTAAGTAGCTAAATTCAATAAATAAAATTGTACACACAAATTATAAATTCCAAAGTTCAAGGTGATTTATATTGTGGTTTGTTGAGATAACTGACAAACTGTTCACGGTATATGATTTTATACTGTTAGATCTACATCACATTGTCATTGACCTGTGACTTGTGAAAGTATAGCCCTACCTGGTCTTAAGAAAAGGAGGGTGCTGAACATAGACAACGCCACTGGACAAAAAACACCGGCAAATAGCCCCAATGTCCGACTAATCCTAGGGGCACTAAACGCGTCATTTCTGCTTAAGCTCCGTGATAACGCCCAGAGGTCGGCCCGGTCGGGATTTCTTCTCCTGGATTTCAGCAGTGGACTTTTTTCTGTGGTTGATCTCACCTCCATTTCGTCCGCCACAGAATTAATCATTACCAACAATTACGTAAATGACAAGAGATTTCAAAGTCCCATTTTTTCCCGCACATGACCTGTCAATCCATTGTCAACGAGATATGTTACTTAATTCAACTCTGGAGTGCTTCTCCCCTCGTTCAGCCATAGACGAGTTGCACTAAACCGTCCGCCATATTGAATTACCTACTTATATATGCATGTCAAAGTTCAAGTGGGAAAACTCGTTACATGGTAAGCAACGTAAGTAATGGCCGCGCGCTTGTTTGTCTTCAAGTAAACAGTATATTTCTTGCTTTTGTGTCTCCTTGTATA
>JACSZP010036772.1:440-13924 GCA_016161895.1 Pinna nobilis | reverse complement strand
TATATATCGAGATTCTGCATTACTGCATGGTTTCATCCCTTATTCATGGTGTACAAAATTGAACAACGCTGAAACGCTGTGTGAAAGAATTTATGATAACTGAATGACACCAAAGTTACATGGTAAATTATTTTCATTTTTCAGATAAGTTAAAAAAAAAGTTATATCACTTCATTTAACGTTACCTTCTACCATATGTAACCTTGTGTTGTCTTTGCAAATATTGACTTTTAAAAGTAATTTTGTAACGTTAAGTTGACTAATGAGAACAATAGAAGGAAGACAGACAAACTTTTCAGATGAGATATTTCCATATTCGACAGTGTCAAATCGTATGAGTCACACTCGTAAGGAAGTCCAGGGTTGGGGTTGACGTATTTTATGGAACGCCAAGACATATCACATGCTACCTGATTATGATATATATCGGTCTTCTTATATATTGTTTCAAATTGAACTTTTGCGCTTGTCGTTTGTGTCTTCCTCAATAGAACGTAAATCAAGTTTTATTCGCGAGAATTTTAACTTCGCGTAATTTCGCGACAGCACTTACTCGCAAAAATAACTGTATCGCTTACAATCCTGTTATAAACACACACTTCACAACAAATGGTTCCTACCCCCCCCCCCCTAAAGTCGCGAAAATACTATCGCGAATAGATGCAACACCACCGATTACCAAAAATAAAGTTTCGTGAATATTTCTTGATTTGCATTATGAAAAGAAAACCCACGCCTCATAGTTGTATGATTATTTTGTGATCCATAAAGAAAGTGGTACTGGTTCTGCGACATAGTTCTTATCTGTAGGTCGTGCGGTTATGAGTTCGAACATAGAAGGGGCATTGGCTTTTCCTATCCATTGGATAAGAAAGTCGAAAATCGAGATTCTGCATATAGGACATCGGCACGTTTTTATTCCCCAACACCCATGGTCATAAGTTTAATGTGTATAATACATATGGAATGATTGTTGTTTTTCCATAACAATTGTTACAATTTATTAGTTAAAGGATGCAAATAAGTATTGAGATGCTTCCCGGTACAGGGGACTGGTATTCCAAATAGAAGAATAGAGACATATTTAAAAAATCATTCCCTTAAAAACAATTATCCATCCATTACTTTCGGATCGTTGACTCCGTCTGTATCACAGTTTTTTTTACATCCATAACATCCAACTCTATTACCACGGTAATTGACAATCATGTAGGAGTAGTCTCCCCTTGAATAATGGCGAACAACACTATCTACAGCCCACTCAATGCCAGCTTTCCCTTTCCCAGAATTCATCTTTTTTCTTCAGCCCTTGAAATTGACGTTTAGTTTTTTTTTCCATTTTTGTACTTTCACTGTGTTTTGAATTCTATAGTTATCAAACTGAAGATCTCAGTGTGAAAAAAATGTCGTACTCGATAATAGTCCAGCTGATAAAGTATGCATTGCTTTTTCCTGTGTTTTCATAGAGAGAAAATATTAAATTTCATTGTCAGAAGAGACCGACAACTTTCAATTTGAACAATATCATTTATTAACGTTTAATAAGGAAATGTTTCTCGAAAAGCTGATATTTATATTTACCCTTGGATATTCCATTGATAATATACAATAGCTATACTGCGCAATTGATAATAAACAATACCTATATTGCACAATCATTCCCTTGAGAGATAATGAATTCATGACAGTTGCGAAATAGCCAGGATTGACATTTCCTGTCTTTTGTGTTTTAATCTCAAATGAAGGACAGAAAAATCTATTAAGTCTGATACATACTTTCAAACTTCACGAATAAGGATTTGGCACCAATTTTCTTTAATGTAAAGTCATCTTTATGTGACATCTTCCAGAAGTACTTGAAGATGATGTTTATAGCTCTCTTGCTAAAATATTCAGAGAATGTACTTCCTATCTGAGTTTCCTTGGTAGAGGGTTTTTGCTGACAAGGAACTGTGCGTTCTTGATGACAAGACTAAAATCTTCACTCGAAAATATTACGATCGCCATCCTGACCATGTTGACCACTTGGAGTATCAGTTTATCAGGGATATGATAATCCCATCCGTCTACCCTCATTACCTGACATGACCTATTCCCGAATATCAAACATGTATACAGGATTAGGAAATGTTTTCCTTCTTGGACACTTTTACTCGCTCCCGCATTCAGAGGGGTTCATGCTATCTATATTTAGTTATAGTGTTAAGATTTACTACAATTTTGTCTCGAACAAGAAATAGCAGGTTTCCGAAAAAGAGTAAGTCAAATCTATGGCACTTTGTTTTTTTTTAATATGTAAACTGAGATTTTGTTTCGTTTTGTTTCTGTTTAAAAAACCCAACATATTACCATCTGTAGCTTAAAACATTAAAGGAAGAAAATGACGACTCGGAAATCGACATCGAAGTATAACAATCCAATCAAATTATGGCAAAACTAACGACGACTAAATAAATGAATAATTAATCATAATAAATCCTTATCCTAATAAAATTCAAAATTTCCGCTACATTTGATCACCATAGGAATTTCTGAATGTAACAAGTTAAATTTATACATATATCATTATATCGTTCTGCTTACACCAGCAAAATGGCACAACATATCATAAGTCTTTTGATGTTGTCAACAGTAAATTTGATGCGTCAACTCCACATCATTCATGTCGCTATGAGCTATGAAGTTAAAATGAATGAATTTGGGACCATAGGCTACAGAATGAATTCCAGTTTCATAGACTTTAAAGGATTGGGCTATATACAATGTGCCAAGGAGTGTAGAAGTATCGCTGGCTGTGTCTCCATTAACTACGACAGAAGACAGCTGACTTGTGGAATTAACATAGAGAACGATACCGATCCATCTCAGTTTGTCTTTGGTGACGATTACGTATTTAGCCCCATTGGAAACTGGACAGAGGTATGTAAAGGATATTTCAGTGTGTAATTTTTCTTGCAAAGTAGTCTTTAACATTTGAAATAATGACCAAACGTTTTCAGTTGCATGCGTAAAAATGTATTTCTACGGGGCAACTATATTTGGATCCCTTCTTGGAATGAAAGCAGTGAAAGATGTACTCTTTTAACAAATTACCATTTAATAGGCCCGAATAATGTTTCCATTTTAGATAAATCAATGGCTATGTGATCGGTTTAAATATGACTATTATGATATATTCTTATTACATGGATGCATGTTTGATACTACTTTTCTACTTTTCCAGAACTTCTTCGAAAATGTGAATATTACATGTGACCTCTGTAGGAAGGCTGTGCTTCTTTCAAGTGGACATAGAACTTGCATTGATCTCGGTAAGAAATGTTTTGTGTTGCTCGGTCGGTTTAAGATTTTAGTTCAGTCTAATAAGAGTTTTATGTTTTGCGTATAAACGCTAAAACGCTTGTATATTAAACCTGATTTTGGAATGAAATTATTAATAGCCGTTGGTATCTTAAACCTGATTTTTGAATAATATCATTAAAAGCCGAAAAACATAAATACCTGCAGCTAATTTAATTATAGAAGAATTATATAATTATGGGAAGAAATCATAAATCTCAATTTTGTATCATGTGTTTTTTACAAAACACATTTGGATGCGGTAAGGATAAGCCATTTGAACATGAAAAATCATACATGGATTGTACGCGTGTATAATACTTTCGTCTTTATTATGTTGAAGGTTGGTACATTGAGTCATATAATCACATCTTGAAAAAAAAAAATCATTAACCAAGTGTAAATGAAAATGTCGAGATAATTGGTACAAATATTGGCCTTGAGTTTGAGACAAGTCAAACAGGAAAACTAGGCTTTTTCATTTAATCATTAATGTATTTTTAGGATCAGAAGAAGCAGCATGGACGGAAGTTGCGCAAGGGAAACATTCTACTCAATCGTCGACATACGGCAATTATTTTTCCTCAAATGCGGTAAATGGAATAAAACATGATGCTGCAATTACTGATTATCAAATCAGTCCATACTGGAGCGTTGATCTTGGTGACAACTTCTACGTAAAAATGATACGGGTGCATCTTTGGGTTAGTTATGGTATGTATGAAGACTACTTGATATACTAATTTTGAAGAAAAGGTTTTCAATGGAGAAAAGATTATCAGAAACGTGTCCAACGAAGCATAATCAAAATCCCCGAAGATGATCTTCTTCGTTCATCTTTTGATAATAAGATCCTTCGTTAACAAAGAGTAATCTTATTGATAGACCTCCCACTTTCAATGAAGTGTTTTAGAATTTTGTCCTGTACTTGACCATCGGCCGTTGATGAATGATGGGTCCTTATCGTACTTATATTTACTGCGACACAAAACCTAGACTCTCTAGGTCGCATCTGAAAGACCTGCACGTTTTGCATGACATGTCTTAGCTTTTATGCGATGGAACAAGGGGTGTCTCAGCCTATAAGTTGGTATAATAGGAACAATGATTTATGCATAGGTGACCACACTGGCAATTAAAGAAGCAAACCTTACAACTCGTTGGTATAATTTTAGTGATACGCTTGAAGTAAAGAAAAGAATAAAGAAAAAAGAAAAAAAACACCCCTCCCCCGACAAAAAGAGATAAAATAAAACACCAAAATAAAGAGTAAAGGGTTCTGAGAAAGAGCAAAAGGGTACCGTATACATTAAGTACACAAATCTGGACACCAGCAGATAAATATAGACAAAAAGGCCGAATTCCTGTGTCATTTCGATTGGGTAAATTCAAGATCACCCACAACATAAGATAATATACCTTGGGAAGATCAATATTTATGTAAGCGCCTACATAAGATTCATGCCCGTCACGGCATAATTTAAAACATTTTAAAAAAATCATATGAAGATTATCTTTAATTGTTGGGGTTCGTGCTACATATTAACAGTTTGACGGTCGCCACCATGACCTAGTTGATCGTTATAAATATCGATTTAACAGCTGATTGGGTGTGTGTTCCCCTTATCGTAATCACGACCTTCGTTTACCGTTTACGGCTGTTACCGAATTATACATCTCCGGTTCGAAAGTGACAAGACGGGTACCACGCGTGGAGCAGGAGTTGCTTGCCCTTCCGGAGCACCCGAATTCACACCGGACTTTAGTGGGTTTCGTGTTACTCTAAGTTTTACTATAAGAGTTATCGTATGTATCACTATTTGTAATGTTGTCTTCTGTTGTTTTTGCCACGGTTTTGTCTGTCGTTGATTTATTGTAATTTGAATGCCCCTTGGTTTCTTCTACTATCCCTTTAACTTTTTGTGACTAGAATGAACTGATCTTTCTACCATAACACGTGTAAATAAACAATTATAAAACGGCAGTATAATCGAGGCTGCAGTAGATTAAACATATCGATTAACCACACGTGGTTAACGTCCTCCGAGCGTTTTGATTGGCTGATACGTCAGAAAATTCAATTATGACGCCATCAATTGTTGTCATTATATCTGACGTCACAATATATTGAGTGGGCTTACATTGTGGCTGGAATTGAGAAAAATTCTTTTTGACGTTTCCAATACTTTGATTTGCAAAATAATAGTGTTATGGTAGAAACAAACTACACAACTCATTTGGATTGATTAGTATGTTTATCATACTCTCGTTAGTTAATGTTCAGTCTCAAAACGCTCGCTAAAGCTCGCTCTTTGAAACTTTGAAAATTAACTAACTCGAGTTGGATAAACATGATAATCAATCCCAATTTGTTGTGTAATCTCTATTTCTACCATTACACGCGTAGTTCAAACATTATAAAACGGCTGTATAACCGAGGCTGCAGTAGATTAAACATATCGATTCACAACATGTGGTTAACGTCCACCGAGCGTTTTGATTGGCTGATACGTCAGAAAATTGAATTATGACGTAATCAATTGTCGCCTTTATATATGACGTCACAATACATTGAGTGGGCTTACATTATGGCTGGAATTGAAGAAAAATTCTTTTTGACGTTTTCAATACTTTGATTTGCAAAATAATAGTGTTATGGTAGAAACAAACTACACAACTCATTTGGATTGATTAGTATGATTATCCTACTCTCGTTAGTTAATTTTCAGTCTCAAAACGCTCGCTAAAGCTCGCGCTTTGAAACTTTGAAAATTAACTTACTCGAGTTGAATAAACATACAATCCCAATTTGTTGTGTAATCTCTTTTTCTACCATAACACGCGTAGTTAAAACATTATAAAACGGCTGTATAATCGAGGCTGCAGTAGATTAAACATATCGACTCACCACATGTGGTTAACGTCCACCGAGCGTTTTGATTGGCTGATACGTCAGAAAATTCAATTATGACGCAATCAATTGTCGTCATTATATCTGACGTCACAATACATTGAGTGGGCTTACATTATGGCTGGAATTGAAGAAAAATTCTTTTGGACGTTTTCAATACTTTGATTTACAAAATAATATAGTATTATGGTAGAAACAAATTACACAACTCATTTGGATTGATTAGTATGTTTATCATACTCTCGTTAGTTAATTTTCAGTCTCAAAACGCTCGCTGAAGCTCGTGCTTTGAAAATTAACTAACTCGAGTTGGATAAACATGATAATCAATCCAAATTTGTTGTGTAATCGCTATTTAGTTTTGATATATTCTGTTCTCTTAGTTGTTATTGTCATCCAGCATCCAGCTCAAGCATATTTTACGCACAGGAAGACGTCACCAAAAGCAAAGGTTTCACATGTTCACCTACGGTTGGCACTTGGAGTTATTGGGCAGTCACACCTAGTCTGGTATTGGATCTCGGTTTTTAATTATTTGGAGAAAAAAATCCAGTTTGCTATTGTTTAAAAATGATAGCCTTATAAATTTGGTTTGCTGCAATTCTATTTTTCATATTACAAAATCAAATCATTTTATTTTTATCTTATTCAGCTGAATTTTTTCGAGACATCAACATCCAGGTTGGATTAACCTCAGATGTGCCGGATCTTTGTGGTGTTTTCGTCGGACCTGGAGATACCAATGGAAAATACGACATCAGATGCAGAACAACTTTGCTCGGCCGATACGTGGCTATACAGAAGATTAGTAGTCGTAATACGCAGATAGTGCTGTCGGAAGTGGAGGTTTATTCAAGAAACAGGAAATGTCCCTAAGATTGAAGTACTCAAAATTCAATCCTTAAATATTTTTTTCTCGCCAATGAAGCTGTTCGAGAACGTATTGCAACTTAGCTAACGCTGGGTACATGTGGTAATACACACGTATACCGACTGGTGCCGATTGAGTCATTTATGTCGTTTGGGTATCAGTTATTGTTACAAGTTTTCATCTAGTAGTGCTTCAGTTAGGGAAGCCGATACTTCAATTGTGAAACTGTTTAACAAGAAAGTCCTAACACTTCTGGGTTGGTTGAATTGTTGTTTTACGCGTCTCACTTAAGAATCTTTCACTTATATGGAGGCGTCAGCGTGTGCATAGAGCGGGGGGATTCTATAACATGCCAACACCTATTGTGAAACGGGACCTCCTCAGCTTTTAATGTCTTATCCGAAAGACAGGGACAACCAACCGTACCGTGGCTAGGGCTCGAATCCCGGTCTCTACGATTCGAAGTCAATTCATTAGGCAACGGTGACACCCCCCCCCCCCTCGACTTATCAGAAACCGTAAGTCTCGTACTAGTTACAATCACGCTTTATTAAGATTTCCTTTTCATAATGTCTTTCTACAAATGATAACTACCTAGATAGTTCGAGTTGCTGTAGATTCCTTATTTTGTGCGAGTACTCTGTTCCGCGAATTAGCCATTTTCTATCAAATTGCGAGGCTTACAAGTCGCGAGATCCCAACGTCGAGGCATTCAATTTCACGTTCTAAACCTCGGTTTCTGAAAGGCAGAAACAAAAACTGGACTAACCATCTAATTCTTAGCTAATTAATTCATAATCTTAGATATAAGATTCGCGAATTATGATTCCATCGAGGACAAAACTGCCGGATCAAATTAAAGCGAGGATTTATAATCCACGAGGGCGTTTATTCGCGGAATTACCCGAATATTAATTCCTCGGTACTATTTAGGAATCCACAGTATGTTGCAAAGCACTGTAACATTTTGAGGGTCTTTAACCTCAGTCATTCGATACGATCTGCATATATGTGGTTTTTTTTGCATATGTGTAAATTTACTTATGTGTGCAATTATTGTCGTATGAACGGATTTACTCATATACAAATCCTGCACACTTAAGTAAATTTGCACACAGTTAGGAGTAGGTGCAAATTAACTTTTGCTCATATGTTGAAGCAAATTTTCTGTATCTGTGTGTATGTTTTGTCGTGTTAATGCACAATAAATTTACTTACATATTGTTGTATGCATAAGAATTATCATATAAACTACAACATCTCTAATTGTAGGCGTCGTCGGGGTTTGTGAAGGTTAACGGGAAAGTATTAAGCGTAGAAAATGACAGTAAACGAATAAGGAGCGGATCTGTGTGGCATTTAGCAACAACAAATAAATTTCCATGATACATGGCAGTGGATCCTACTTTTTTCTTTTCATTCAAACTGAACCCCCACATTCCGCAAGGCAGGGACCAAATAACTTTCTTGCTCTTGAAAAAGGCTTATAGAAAGGTTCCTTTTTCGAAGGAAAGTTCTGATACCAGTCATTGTAACGAACGACCTTTCCTCTTGTCTTGAACATTATGAAATCTGAATAATTTCAATTGCTTGGATACTATCGAAATGCCGCTTTTCAATGTTTTTATCAGAATTTACTAATGGTTTTTAAAATTCGTCTGAACGCGTAGCAAAAAATACTTTAACTTACGTGAGTATAATTACTCATGTGCAAATTTATACACATAAGTATTTTTTCGTCTAATGAACGGGGTATTTGATAGGTCCGTACCGAGTTCTCGAGCAGATTAATTATTTGCAACATTCGACCATGATATACACATGCCATACCCCCAAAAATATACAAAAACAATTCGATGTTTAGTGGAAGAGTCGATTAGCCTATATATAATGCTTTAGAATAACACTGTCGTAACTCATATTTTTATATGCTTGTATGAAACGACAAAATAAATTCAACACAGTTCTTTTAGGAAGTATCTTTGGCTCCTCTCAAATATTATTTTTTTCTCATAAGATACAACATTTAGTCTTCAATTAAATGTCATTTTCAGATCTTTTAATAGAAAGAATTAGGAAGAAAACAGGAAAATAACCTTTTAACTGGATAAAAACAGCCTGAAAGGTGTCAAAATGAGTTACGACTCTTTACTTCTAGATAGTCTATATGAGAGATACGACTCTCTTCCTCCAAACAATCGAACTATAGGCAATGACTTACAAATGAAAGATCAGAAACGATACGTTTTTCCTATGAAAGTATAACACTTTTCCTTATTTCCTCCCTAGACCCAATAAATGGAAAACCGGAAACATGACTTACTTAATCGACGCCAGTGAGTCGTGTGCATATTACAAAATTATGTTTGTGAAGTTCAAATTCATTGATCCGAAAAAAATCTTGGCATGAGGGCATCAGATTGAACATCAGTGGAGTTGCCAATAATCCTTTCACTGCGACATATCGATCGGAGAATTTTATTCAAGAATTGAATCATGGTATGTTCTGTTGAATGAGGTTATAAACCTGAAAGTGCTGACTGCAAGTTTTATGAACTGTCAAGCAGCTCATTGAAAATTTGTGCCAGCCCATTTAGGTTCATAACCCCATTTACCTGAATATAACATAATTCAATTCTCATTCACATTTGGTGATTTTTAAAGTAGAAGAAAAATCTACTATCCAAAACTGAAATTGACCCGCTTACTGAGCACTGAAGGCAAGGAGCACGGAGTAGACCAGCATAGGGCAACTTTTGCCGCATTGCATGATTTGTTTATTATGACACATATAATTTAATCAATATTTTTTTTTTTAAAAAAAGTAACGTAAATTAAACAAAACTTCAGCTGAAACAAAATAATTTGTTGAAATTCGAAAAAAAAACTCGAAAAAAGTATATCACGCTGCTGAGGAGAGAAGTAAAGGGTTTCAAAGATGAAAAGTTTAAAGAAAAAAGAAGAAATTACAAAACTGGGAACATGGGATTAGCACAGATACCTGTCATTGAATGGAATCAGTTGCTGTAATTATAATACATGTAATTTAATTCGGTAAGGTTAAATTATAATTCGAGAAATATGAGTGCTTTTTCAGATGATTACAACGACTGCAAGCAGCGTGTTAGGCCTACTTTCAGCTAGATTTTCCGTTGGAATTGTTAAAATTTCGTTTTAATAAACATTAATGCAATAAAATAAATATATTTTTAAATTGCTCCTTTCATGTTTCATAGTTTTTCTCGATCAAAACTCAAAATATTTAATAGCTTCTTTGTGTGTTATTACGAGAACATGGTGTTTATGTATATATACAAAATGTACCTGAGTAAGGTGACACAAGTTTACTGAGACATTAAGGCGTGTAAAAAGGAAAACTGTCGTCTGCTGTGACATCAAGAGACAGAATCAATAGATGTATTTCGTAATTCACAGTTGTGTAGAGGTAGCACATAAACATCACTTTTCTACTTCGTCATTCGTTGTCACAATGTTTATATATTCGTTTGTTTGTGTTCTTGTTACAATTAATTTTTGTTCTGTGTATTTTTGACATCTTTTGCCCACCTTACTATTTTGCGCTGTTTTATAACATCATCTGCCCACCTTAACTTATTCGCGGTAACTATTTTTGGCTATATGTGGTCACTGTTGTTAAACCGGTTTTGATACGGGTAGCTCGTGTACATGTATATTGAATGCTGAAGCGTTTGTGAGAAGGTGTGTCCTTCGACAGAATTCCTGTGTGGGAATGAGGTTATTGAAGTTGGTCCTGTGTGGATAAAAGAACAAGGAAAAATTGTAAATCCTGTGTGAAAAAATTGGGTGGAAGTTTCGCCAAACAACAGTGACCATTGGTGGGATATACTCAATATCAACTAGATACCACTATACTGACAGCATACTGCAAACGCTTTGAACTGTTGTTTTAATGTGTGTGAAAAGCCAATGATGTTGATTTGATGTGTTTCCGTGAAGAGTCCAGTGTCCTATGTTTTAAAACGAACAATAACCGAAAATGTCCATATTCATGTTCGCCATTGAGGATGGATTGCAGCAATCAAGACCTAGTGACATTGCACTTATTCTCTGGCACCGGTTTGGACTGTGACATTTAGTGTACTGTTTATTGTGTTAATATTTCAGTTGTTTTTGTTTGTGTAATTTGGGTATTTTGTGCAGTTTAAGTATATATGTGTGTGTGTGTCTGTGTTTGAAGTATGTGAGCGTACCTTTGCTTTGTTATATTTTGTGTGTAATATATGCGTTATTTCCTTTTGTTTTCTTTATTGCTGTTACTTGTTATTTTTTTTCAACTTAACAATAAATTGTTTTTTTTTCTTTCGAATTTCTTTTGCTTGATGTTTTGTTGGGTGAATTGACGGGGGTATTTCCACAACCCTAAACTAAAACGTGACATTCGTAATTGTGTGGAAGTATCAGAAAATTCAATTCGTTCTCATAAGTGTCTGTCGTTTTCAAGAAGCTGATTTATTGAAACCTGAACAAGCTCATCCTCTGATCGAGATATCTGGGGTCGAGCCAGAGCCACGCTGCAGTTGATTGTCCCTGTAGATGAGACAGTAAAAACCGAGGTCACGTATCACAGTTGGTTTCAGCACATTAAAGAATCCTTCCTACTCTACAGTCATAAGTACCGAACATAGCCAAATTTTGTCGCCCTTCACCGACACGAGGTGAGACATCTCTATATAAGTGAGATTTTTTAGTGGAACGCTAAACGACAATACTATAAAATACAATAAACCATGGCCTATTAGACCGGACCGATATAGGACTGTCTACAAAGTAGCCCACAAATAACTCTATTGTTTATTAAGTTAAGCTGAACTTACCTTGCGGTCAGTGTGGTGGGTTTATGTATATACATGTATATTGTATATGTTCATGCATATACAGTCAAACCTGTTTTAAGAGACCATCCAAGGGAAGGAACAAAAAGGGTCACATATGACAGGTGGTCTCTTAATTCAGGTTATTTATATAGGAAAAAACATTTTGGGAACCACTCATTTAGGCCACATAAGACAGGTTTTTCTTTAATTCAGTGGGTCGCTAAGGCAGGTTAGACTGTATCTATGTATCTGTACAAATTAAAATTTTGTCAAACTTACAACTGTTTTGACTTGTTTTATTGTGCGTGTACCTATTTGACAATACCCTATATATTACGAGCAAAAGAGTAATAACGCATGCGTTTTGAATAACTTCGATGAATCTGTAACTGATAAATATCTCTGAAAGTATCGGCTTTTTCATAATGCAAACTGGTGATAGATGAAAACTACGGATGCTGAGTTGATTGTATTGTTACAACACCTACTATGACAAAGGACCTCTGTTTCTACTGTCTCATCCGAAAGACAGGAATAGCCAACCGCGACTTGGCTTGGTTTCGAACTACGATCAAGAGTCGTTCACGCTAACCGACATATAGGAGTAGCCTCCCTTCGTACAATGCGGAGAACAACACTATCTACGGCAGACTTGATGTGAACTTTCCCTTCCCTAGAGATGAAATTTATTACTTTAACTCTTGAAATTGACATCCATCTTCTTTTCTTTTAAAGTTCACGGCGAACTGAACTCTACAATAAACAAAGTGAGGCTTTAGATTAAAAAAAAGGAAATGTTATTACTACAGTTGATAAAGTATGCAATGCTTTATCCAGTGTTTCATAGAGAATAAATATTGAAATTAAGTTTTCAGAGGAAAATCGATAATATCAAATTGAACAATGTCATTTTTACAGTAAATAAGGAAGTGTTTTACGACCTAAGGGTATTCTATAGATTTCTAACATTACCTACACCCCACAACTACTCTTTTGAGAACCGTCATGGATCCCTGGGAGTTGCGCATTATCTGCTCATCGGTTTTTGTATTGTCTGAAACCCAAGGACAGGACAATCAACATGGCTTAGTGTCCACTGTAATGTAATGGTATAGGAAATAAATCTATTTTTAAAATAGTTTGAACTTTCCATTGTTATGTAGCTAGCACATTCCAGCATCACCTCAATGAGGTAGAAACATATCTATATCGGTGATATATCCGGACCGTGTTCTTCCTATCAGGGTTTCCTTTTTTTCTTACAAAGAAGCAAATGAATCAATGGTCTCTTGTAGAAATATTGAAATCATCATTTCGAGAATTTTATAGTTTATGATGATCATGGCCTGGTTGACTGTTATTTATTGAATATCGGTGTCACAGCTTGTTAGGGATTTGTTCCTTTTGCAAGAATCTCAATCCGATTCTTTTACACGCGTAATACCGGATATAACCAATTACCGAATATCAAACATGAGTTCCAGGGGGGGGGGGGGGGGGGGGGGGG